>REGO01001387.1:19489-29737 GCA_010120015.1 Rhombomys opimus | reverse complement strand
GTCTCCGGGACACGTACTGCTGATCTTTGCCTGCCGCTAAAGGGCTTGGAGCTCTGCCCCAGCGGCTGTATACCTCAGGCAGTTAGGTCTGCTCTGAGAAAGACCAGTCAGCTGTGCTGCTGTGCCGAGGTGGAGGGAGGTCTGGGGGAGAGGAGTGCCGCGAGATCAAAGGAATATAATTATTAACAATTAATATAATTACACATTTCCTCCCTCCTACGCCTTTCATGTACCCTTTCTCAAATTATTTTTGTTGGGTATACCTATAAATGAAAAATATATAAATCCTGCCTGATGAGTCTGTTCATTGTTACCTGCTGTGTAACCTGGAATATCTTGCAATTGAAGAACCTCTTAAGCCTCTCTCTACCTTCCCCAGAGTGCTATGATTACAGGTTTGTGCTATCACACCCAGATCAAACCTCTTTTTTTAAGTAATCCTGCGCATTAGTGTAATACCCTGCCACCTAGATGTCCTGGCAGATGAGCCATGTCTAAGTGGATTCAAAATTTTGGGACACAATTCTCTGTCTTCTCTCAGTTGGGTTCTGAACCCAGAATCTGAGCAAAGAGTGTTTAGAACAGCAGCCATGAGTAAGATGGGCAGATGATGACAGCAGGCAAGAGACAAGGAAATGTGTCCTCCTTAGGCAAGGTCAGATCAGGAAGTCTCACAAGAAGCCTTCAGTGTTCCCACTTCAGTGACTTGAGATGAGAGGAGGCTCCTGAAGACTTGTCATTACATGGACAGGAAACTGATTCAGGGACATGATTGCTTCCCAGGCCCGAGTCCATGCTGCTGTGGGAGGCACCATGTTTTACCACAGGAAGCATGAGTTGTCAGCCTACCCCTGCATGATTTGTACCCATAGGTGTGTGGCTGAGCAGCCTGGTGGGGCAGGCCAAAGTGGCTGTTAGAAAAGGACTACACTGACCAGGCAGAGCTGACAGCAGACAATGTTCACTAGGCTGGCCAAAGCCTCCTCAGCTGGTTTCGTCCTTCTTAGGATCTTCCCAGCATGGGCTTTGAAACCATCGTGGATATCTGTCACTCTCAACCCTAACCTGGAATCACCGTGGTTACTGTCCAATTCACAGGCTCAGTGAGGGTATAGGAGAGAATGAAGCAGCAATCTGAAACCAGAGGTTCTGTCTTCTCTAAGGTGCATGTGAAGATTCAGCAGAGGAGGGTGGGATGGAAATTTGGTTGTTTTTATTTTACTTTACTGTGTATAAATGCTTTGCTCACATGTTTGTCGTGTGTGTGCCTGGTGACCCCAGATACCAGAACAAGGCACTGGATCCTCTGGAAATGAAAATGCGGATGGCTGTTAGTGGCCATGTGGGTGATAGGAATAGAATCCAGGTCCTCTACAAGAGCAAGAAGGTCTCTTAAACACTGAGCCATTTCTCTGGCTCAGTTTTTTTTTTTTTTAATTTAGGCACTTATAACTCAGGACTGCTTTGAGTTGGTCCCACGGATTTTGGCATGTTGTATTTCTCTTCACACTTGATCCTAGGAATTTTTAGGTTTTCCTTTTTATTTCCTCAATTACACATTCGCCATTCAATAGTATGTTGTTTAATCTCCATTAGATTGTGTGTATTATATAGTTTTTCTTGCTGTGGGATGGAAGTTTTATTCTTTTTAAATAAATATCTTATTTATTCTTTGTGAATTTCCATCATGCACCCCAGTCCCAGTCATTTCCAAGTCCCTCCATATCTGCCCTCCACCCTTGCAACTTCCATCCCAATAAAAGAATAACAACAATAACAACAAAAACTCACTGTGGAAGCTGCTGTGTGTCACATTGCATATCATTATCCCATTTTTCACAAACAGCTTTATTTGCAGGTGTTCATTGCAATGAATCATTCATTGGTCTTGTTCTAGGCATTCATTGGCCTCTGCTACACCACCAGTACTGGAGCATCGCTGGGATTCTCCTTGAATTCCCTGTTGTTGTCTTGTGTCATGGAGATCTTGCCACTTTAGTTCCATAGGATTTGCCCCTTCACTTGCTCCAGCAGCTCATAGATAAGGCAGATGTTGGGTTGGTCCAACTCAAAGCCCTGAATGTGGGCGTGGGTGTTAGCTGAGTTGGTCAGTCCACCAGCTTTCTTGTGCCCAAGTTACTGGGGTCAGCTCTGTACACTGCCCAGGCAATGGGTAGGGCCAGCTTTCTCACACCAGTGCCACCAGGGCCAGTTTTTCCATGCTACACAGTCTCAGGGCAGGGCCACCTTTCCTGAGTGTTGCATCTGCCAAAGTGCAGGGCCAGCTCAACTTAGCCTTTGAACATTAACATGGACCCTGTTGGCAGCCTACACCACCACTTTGGTGGTAATATGGTCCTTGGATATCATCAGACCCCTGATTTGGCAGGGCCATGGATCCAGACATGGCCTTTAGCAGCATCACAGGCCTGGACATCACCATAACAGTGCAGGCTACTCACCTCAGGCTATTCCTCACTGCTGTCACATCTCCAGTTCAGATTCTCTTAATAGTGCATAAACCACCTTTCTCTTTTTTTTTTAATTTTCATCATCTGCTTCTATTTTCATTTTTAAAATATTAGTATAACAGTTTATTAATTTTGTATCCCAGCTGTATCCCACTCCCTCATTCCCTCCCAATATCACTCCCCTCCCTCATCGCCATCCAATACCGCCCTCCTTCTCACATCTCCTCCCCTTTCTTCTGACCATGGTTTATCAGGTATCTTCAGGACTGGCTGCAAGGTTCTCCTCTGTGGCCTAACAAACCACCTCTTTTGATAGTGCACAAATCCTTCTACTGTTTCTCTCCCATCTCTCCACCTCATACTTGCTCATTGTTGGAAGTTTTATTCCGTTGTAATCAAATAACAGAAATTAATTCCATTTAAAATATTTGTTGAAACTTTCTTTGTGTTCTAATATATGACTTATCTTCTAGAACATCTGGTGGTCTTCCAAGAAGAATGCATTCTTTTAGTAAACACAAAAATAGATTGTTGTATACTTGTCAAGTCCATTAGATCCACAATACCATTTAATTTGGATGTTTCTCTGTTTTTTTTTTAATGTGGCTCTTTTTAATTGCTCATTCCCTGTTCATCTCACCCCTGTACTGTTGCTACATTGCTGGCAAGTCCCTACTGTGATCAAGTTCACACTAATTTATATGTATTTGACAGACATTTAACAGGCCCCTGCTGATTCCAGCCCTCGGACTGTCATGGCTCTCAGAGCCTGTGATAAAGGTGAAGACACATGTCCAAGAATAGGAGTTTCAAAATCTCAGAGAACCCTGCTAGGGCACACCACAGATTATAGACTAGGAGCTCCCTCCTAGCCTAACTTGAATATCCGAAGGATCAGTTTCAGACAGCGCCACCTGAGGCCTGGCCTTGGCTCCTTCTTTTCAGCTCCTACTGTTCTAGAGGATATATAGTCCAGCAATGGACTTTCCCTTAGCTTCTCTCTGTGTGTTTCTCCTGGCATGGCACAGCTGTGAAACTGCCCCCCCTCTCAGTTCTTGAAGTGTGCTATAGTTCTAGTGTGGGGCGAGAGTCCACAGAACTGTCTTCAGAGTCAGTGTTGCCAAAAACAAGGAAGCACTGGTGTGCTCACAGCTGCACGGCTGGGAGGGAGCTGCAAAGTGCTGTAGTCATTTAGAAAAACAGCTTGGCATTTTCTTCACAAGCTAAACACCTACTTGTCCTGACACTCAGCAAATCTACTACCACTGACATAGCCTACTTGAATTGCCAAGTGTCTCTTCATGCCTTTTCCTGTCTGATCATGTTCTTTGCCTCTATGGCATCTGTTGTCAGATCAGCTCTATAGTGAGGACAATAAGAGTTGGGCCTGCTAGGAAGCTGAGGTCAAGAGCATCATTATCATTATGCCCAGGACTTACAGGACTATTTTCAGTTCTTGCTCTCAATAAATAGATCAAGATGAGCTGAGATAGTATGTAGGTTTCTGTATTTCTTCATTTTGAGACAATGTCTCAATATGTAGTCAAGCTGGCCTAGGCCTCTACCACTCTTGCCTCAGCTTCTGGATGCTGGCATGACACATGTGCTCACCAGACTTTCTAACCAAACCCTTACAGGTCACTTCAAGCATCTGTTGTATAGCCACGTATTTTAGATTCCTTCGGATGAAGTTATAGCAGGGAACTGCGGAGCTTGTGGGAAGCCTGTACTTGTTTAACTTAGACTATGCCAAAATGACTGCATCATTTCTTACCCACTCTGACCATTTGTATGGTGCCAGTTGTTTCACAGCCTTTCCTGTACTGGGGCTTACAGCTCTTCAGTACAATTGCATTGGATGGTCCTCTGCATATGAGGGAAAGTTGTGTGACCCAAGCCTGGGCTATCAAGGGAGACCCGGTCTCAAAACAGATGACCTCTTCATACCAAATAAGATTCTTAACATGGAAGTGACACAGATGTGCAGTGCTGAGAAAATAAAAGGAACAGAGGGTGTACATGGAGTGCAACTATTCTAATCATTCCACCCCATCTGTGTTCTTGTGTTCAGAACAGGGAACATAGGAGTCTTGATTTTCATGCAAAGTTCATGGTATCTAAACACTGGGGTTCAGTACAGTGAATGAAACACAAGGGCTTTGCCCTGGGAAAACTCGTGAACAAAAAGAACAAGTTCATCAGAGGTAGAAAAATGTTGAGATCCCAGGGTCTAAAGAACATAAGACACACCCTGTTAATGACTGAGAAAATGCTTTGGGGGAAAAAAAGGACATATGGAAGACATTTTGGTACCATTGTAAATGACCTGTAAATGAAGTTCAATAGGCTTTGTAGCACTGGGCTTGAAAACATTAAGGGCAAAAATGACATAATCATATGGAATATCACGAAAAGGTGGGTGTGATCAATAAATCAGGATGTTTTATTAGGATTTAAAGGCAAGAAATAATTTCCATACATGGAGAAACCATCAGGGTACCGGGACAGATATCTCTTCAGCTCTACATGCCGGGCATTCTGCTCTCTCCCATATCATCTCTAGGACACACTTGGAGCCAACGTTCTTCACAGATGTGGTATATTCACATGAGTGTAGACTTCACAGAGTCTGCAGACTCCCTGGGCATAAGAACAAATTCATTGTTAGAGAAAGCCCACCTGGGCCTGCTAGTCCACCCCCACTCCTGGCCTTGCTTGAGGTGTCTATTGACATAGCAAGTTCAGTTTCTCACAAAAAATGGACAATTGCAATTTGGAAGGGAAACAGATGAGATTTTCTCTAGAGTGATGATCTGTATGGAGTTTCCAGAGGCTAGCATGCTCTGTGGCTGACGTCAGAGAGGTCTAAGAGCTGTGCCCTAGAAGCCTGTGTGGATCAAGTTCACCTGCTCACCCAGTTATTTCCCACTCCATAACGTTACAGACATTTCTGCTCTTTGCAAGTTACCCAACTGATGATTATTTCTGCTCCTGAGATGCGGGCATTGCTATGTTAATCAAGATGATATGGAACTACTAGGTTCCTGCAATGTTCCTGTCTCTATTTCTACATAGTCAGGGCCACAGATCTTTACCACTAGACCTGCTGGTAGTTTGTGATCTATTTGGAAGAGCATCCTGATCTTGTGGAGACTATGGAACCCTGGGGCTCTCATATTCACATTCCATATTGTTACAAGAGCTTTTATTGAGTGGAGCTAACAAAAGATGGGCAGCATTGTGTGAAGGAGTGATAAATAGAGGGTTTGTCATATAAAATGGTGAAAAGGTAACTGCATAGGTTAGGAATGTTTATACGGCAACATCAAAAAGCTTTCCAAAACCCAAACTGAAAACAAAAGCTTTCCAAACCTCAGGCATGAAGCTCACTTGCCTGTCTTCACACAAGGCACTATAGCTCTTTGTGCCTCTCCTGAGCCTGCTTTAGCTCCTGGATCTTCTGGGGCAGAGTCTTGGTCCAGAACTTCAGCCTTCTGGCCTTCAGGGCTCGGCCCACAGCAGGCTGGATGTTCAGCTGCAGGTACTGCTCCTCATGGTCCAACACGGGCCAGTAGGGTAGACCCTCGCTGTTGGGGTTCCTGTGGACATGCCACCCAGCAGGGAAGGTGAGGTCACTTCATCCTAATTTGGCTCAGGACAATGAACAAAGTAGGCCAGTGTTTTAAGACTGATTGGGCTTATGTTTCGAAATAGGAATACAAGTGTGACCAACTAGTTTCAGTTCCATGTGGGACACAGCTATGGCCTGTTTTCTGCCTTCTTCTCAAAGGCAAAAACTAAAGAGTGTTACCACAATTCTGTGACCTACCCACAGGTCACTGCAAGATGAATAGTAACAAACATATATAAGGTATCTAAATGTGCCGTGTGTGTGTGTGTGTGTGTGTGTGTGTGTGTGTGTGTGTATAAGAAGTGCACCTGTGCTTATGTGGTGACTGGCTATGTGGTAAACTGCTTGCCAAAGTGTGCTCTAGGGTAGGAAAGACTCTATCATTTGAAAAAAATACCATACATGCTGAGGAACCCCACACACACAAAGAGAGAGACCTAAACAGCGACCCACCCTTGCAGAAGCTGAGGGAGGGGCATCCTCTCACCCGTGTCGTGCAAAGTTGGCCCAGTACTTCATTATCTTTCTGCTGAGTAGCTCCTCCTTATTGGTGTTAGCTGAAGAAAGAATGCAGCTGACCGTTTGTGCTTCACACTCACCATGCCAGCTATCATTCAATTCTGAACTATTGGTCAGGTTCCCTCCTTCCCTCGCCCACAATCCAGGATCTAAGTCTCTAATTGGATTCAGCCAGGTTCATCTTTGCCCTGTTGCTTTCTTATTACCAATAACACAAAGTAGATTAAGAAAGGTTGAGATTAGAACCTAATGTAGGTTTTGAGATGTGAGATAGTGCACACTGGGTTCTGTCTTTCTTCAAGGAATTTGTTCCTTCAACTGGATTAAGAACTCAGCCATCCTGAGTCCATTAATGGGAAACAATAATGGACCCCAATTCAGCCCAAAGAAATCAATGAAGACTCACGTTTTATGCCGGAGACTAGGTAGCCAAAGACAAATGAAACTTCATCACCATGGTCAGCCTTTACGTGGGGTGGCCTGACATCTTTGAGGAAGCTGGGCTGATGCTGGAACTCATAGAAGTAGACAGGAGCATGGGAACCTGGGGTGAGGACATGTGGAGACATGGTGGAGCTTCACCCAGAACTGTCCCTTCACAAACTTGACAAGATATCTTGATCTCAAGTTTCTGAAATCACAACAGTTTAGAGTGTAGCTCCAGCATGAAGTATCGCCTGTGGGAAAGCCCACTGTTAAATCATGACTCTTCCCACTTCCTGGGAGTAGTTAGGGCAAGTTACAAACAATCATTCAGCAGTTTCCTCATCTGTATCAAGATAAGATGTCACTCTATGACATTCACCATAATAATTTACTATATAAAGTCTCTTGGTCATTTGGAAACAGGTATCAAATATCTGATCCAGACAGGTCAAGCCAGGACACTACCTAGCTTAGCTGGGACCTAAGCTCTGAGTTTTCTCCCTCAAGCTTGTTACAGATGTACTCACGCTGAAAATGTGCCACTTGGAGTGCAGGGATCATGAACATGAAGTCCCCCATCATCTCTGTATACTGAATTTGGAGGGTCTGGGGATCCTCAGTGTCTCCCATGTACTCTTCCATGAGTAGATCACCACACTCAGGAGGCAGCATCTACCACATTGTGATGAGAAAGAATAAAATTAGGTAGTCATTAATATGGGTAGGCAACATTGTTATGATGAGGGAATGTATTTGAGGTCTGATATGGGGAGAAAGCGCTTATTGACTTTAGATAGTCAAGCATGACACCACACACACACACACACACACACATCTGGGGATGCTACCTGTGAACATTAGATAGGCGTCCTTATAGTTCTGAATGTACCCCCAAGATTCTCGCCATCTCTTTGGCTGCTGTGTTCTTCAGAAAAGCTGTCAGGGTCTCTCTGGTTATTTCCTTTATTTTCTGAGCAGAGCCCATTACCTGCGGGTGTAGAGATTGTTTTTAAGTGTGGCACAACATAAATATACAATGAATCTCTGAGTTCCCATTGCCCAGCATACAAGTATCTAGGCTCCCAGAAAAGTAGAAAAGAAGTCACACCAGAGGGATAATATAGCCAAACTCCTCATTGGTGGTACCAATGATGCTGGGAACAGGGTGAAAATCATCAGAGGCCAACAGCTCCTGAGGATGCTTGGGTAGGAACTCCCCATCCACCACAGCAGGGATGATCTTGAAGACCTGAGGGGCATTCAAAGTCAGTACTGAAGGTTAATGATTTGTGTTTTCTGATTCCCACTGAATGTCTCCACCCTTTTCCACTTTTCAGTTTGCCTCAGGAAGCTTATTCTCCCACAACTTTCTCATCTCACCCCTGAGGAGACCTTACACTTACATTAGCTTATGTTGGCATTGCTGCTAGCCATGGAGATTAGGCAATTTGTTCATAGAAACGAAGAATCCCTGTAATACACCTTGCCATCTGCCACCTTCCAAGCCACACAGTTCTGCCAACCTTGTTAATAGCCAGAATCTCTGCTTCACTCTTGCTTCTTAGGCAATGCACCAGGGTCTCTGAGTTCACAGCTGCACAACCAGATAGATTGGCCACTGTCTGTAAAGAGAACAGGATGACACTGTCTTCCAGGCAGAGAAGTTTTTCCAGTCCCAGGCTGGGCCATTTACTCAAAATGGAATACCATGTTGTGTAATGTGTGTGAGCTGAAGCAAGAACAAAAAATGTTCCCATTTTGCTGTTGCTCAGTGGTGATAGTGACACCTCCCTTCCTCTTCTTGGCCCTCTCTCCCACCTTTTATGTAGTAAGACAAATGGTCTCCTGTTCTACTGAAGCCTACACCAGTCTAGCTAGTCTGTAACTCTCTAAAGATTTTTTTTGCCCCTGTTTTCCTTCTCTCCAAAGGAACACTTGGATTAAAGACAAGGAACACCATACTTAGCCATACGTGTGTTCTGGGAAATTGAACTCAGATCCTCACACCATCACAGCAAGCTGTCTTGCCTCTTTTACCATTCCCCAAACTCATACACACTTGTTTTTGTCAATGATTGAAGCTACTATATACAGATTTTCTGAACCATTATATAAGGTTCAGCAGAACAAAACAAAACCAACCAACCAACCAAACAAACAATCAAATAAAAAAAAACCCTTGCATATATTCCTTGAATAAAGCACTGCACAGTGGGGTGGAGTGAGTCTTCAAGAAAGCACTGAAGGGAAGTCACCTCCCATGGTCCTCATTTTCCCTTCTGAATATAGTACCAGAGTAGTGGAGAGTGAGTTGCTAAGGTCAGGGTTGGAGGGGTAGAGTATACTCACATTGTAAACCACCTCAGAGGAGCTGGAGATGAGACCAGGGAGCACAGCCACTCCACTTTCCATGATGGCACCATGGAACAGTCCTTGGGACATGGGAGACACAACATGTGAAGACACACTTGTGCCACCTGCTGACACGCCAAAAATAGTGACCCTGTCAGGGTTGCCTCCAAAGTGGGCAATGTTCTGCTGGACCCAGCGAAGGGCGGCCACTTGGTCCAGGTAGCCCCAGTTGCCTCTGGCATGCTGGTCTCCAGTGCTGAGAAGTAGTAGAGACATGAATCATAGGACTGTCTAGGTCTGCCCAGCACACAATTCCTTGCCCAGCTCTCACCTCAGCTGAAGAATCCCAGGACTCCCAGGCGGTACTGGATAGCGACCACCACCACATCCTCAATGGATGCCAGCAAGGATCCATCATACATGGAAGCCATGCCTACAACAAGACCACCACCATGGATCCACACCATCACCTGGGGAAATCAAGAGAGAATCCAAGAAGCTTCTAGCCACCATACGCACAAGTGGAGCTGCCTGCCAGATTACAACTGCTTTGTATCTGTACAGATAAATACACACACAGGACTCCTCAGCATCTTAGACCCAGGCCACAGAGGAGGAACCACAGTACCATCAGCGTATTTCCAAGCCCCACCACCTCACCAGGAATCTCAGCTTCTATTTAAGTCCAGAGTAACGTCACTATTGTGCTCAGACAGAAGTGTAGAGAGGGCTATGTCCATAAGCATTTTTCCTGACTATGAATCAAAAGGATCACCAACTCTCTTTGGTACAATCAATATCCCAAAGCTGTAAATTCAGCTTCTCTCCGTGTTCAGCCCTTGGGTCTCT
>REGO01001386.1:39484-71150 GCA_010120015.1 Rhombomys opimus | reverse complement strand
GCCAAAGTCTATGAAACAGGAGAATGTTTTATTTAGTGGGATTTCTAAAGTCTCCTAAGCCCTCCAGCAGGGACAGTGGTTGTTCTTTCCCTGACTGTGTAAAAAAGCGTGAATTTCTGTGGATGAGATTTATGTGTAATCTGATAAAGAAGGTACTTATTGACCCTTGCTCATTGATATGGCGTCAGAAAAGGGGATGAATATCTACTACCCATCTCGCTGATACTTCTAAACAGGTAACCTTTATCCCATTTTCCAAAGATGAAATAATTGGAAACATTTTTCCTAAACAAAGCAATGTAAGTCACAGATTTACACAGGTGAGTTTTTAAAAGGTTGAACTTATGCTAATAGATTTTGGCATACAGGGAGTTTCAAAATTATTGGTTCACTAATAAGAGGAAACATTTGGAGCATTTGGAACAAAATTTATTTCTTCTATTAGCTACCTTACTGGTGAAAACATACAGCTAAAGAAATATTCTAATTAAATTCCTTCATCCAGTTCTTCCTCACTCACTCCCTTCATGGATGCAAATACTATTAAAACTGTGACCTTCCATGTGTGTAGGAAGTTTCTTGTCAGATTTCTTAAGGATTGACAATGGAATCCAGTACTAAATAAGCCCTCATACACTGGGATCTTGTTCAAAGTTTTAGTCTAAATGAATGTAATAACTGTTTACATTTACCCAATGAAATAGATTATAGTTACTATTATGACTCCACATATGAGGTGGAGAGCAATCAAGAAAGAGACTTCATATTGACCTCTGTGTTTTCATGCCTGAAAGAGTATAAGTACTTCTATGCATCCATACATGCAAACAAATGCATACCTCTGTCAAGTCTCCTGTGTAAAAGATGATGAAAATCTCAACAAAGGGATATGTTTGTGCTTGCAATAGTTGTTTAGAAGTGTGTTTGAAATTTGAAAGAACACATGTTAAATCTGTACACTGCTTTTGGCAAACACCAATCTTTGCTCAGATGTTCAAGGTTTATTAGTACTTGTCCAAAGCTTTCTCTTCTACATTTTCTATTATAAAAATAAACAAAAAATTAATTTTCTTCCTAATTATCTGAACATGGATAATATATGTTGGTCATGGTGCACAAGTGTAGTAACTACATTTTATTTGACCCTAAAAGCTGAGCAACAAAAATCTTTAGTTCTGTGTATGAATGCCAAAGAAAACTAGAAAGGAGAAAATTTACTTTTTAAATGGTTATAGACTTACAATATTTTTAAAGCCATAGCATTTTTATTGTATATATTAACATTCTGGCATTGCATTCACAGGAAAATGTAAAAAGAAACATGCTTTTGAACTCTCATCTGAGCCCTTCTCATCTCCGATAGAGTTTCAGAATGACAAATGAAAATCTGAAACTGTGTAACCTTATCCTCTAGTCATTAGAAAAATCTTATAAATAACATAGTTGAACGTACTACAGAACTTGGAAGCTTAAACAAATATAAGCTCATTGAATTCTTTCAATGATTCCTTAGGTAGCTCAAAGACTTGTGCCACACCCCTTGCATGGCATTGCCCTGTGATGTCTGGAGCAGGATGCCATACCAGTACAAGAATTACAGCCTCATGTTTCTTAGTTTGAGGCCAGACCTGCATACTCTTTTTTTTTTCTCTTCAGAATTTAAGACAAACTTTTATAGTGTTATAGTCAAACAAAAAGACACTGAGTAACTAGTTTACAAAATCATAGAGAAGAATTCATGACTCTCGCTTCTTATTTGTGTTTTTCTTTATTCCAGACATCTCACACAAGCAAGCAAAAGTATCAATAAATCACAAACCAATCTTTGTGTTCCAATACAGGAAGCATAAAACTAACTGCGTGTGAGGTGAACAGATAGAAGTCTGTTCTAGCGCTTAGCGGTGAATCAGATGTCAGAACAACACAGGGTTTCTCTCATAACTCATAACTTTTGTACCTGAGATCATACATGCATATACTTCTGCATCGCCCATGACTTCTCCCCAGTGCTCATAAGGATCTTGAACATAGAAAGAATCTGATAGTTCCTTAGCTCTTGGAGTGTAGAAAGACTCCGATGTAATCAAGAGCAGAATACACATACAGAAAACAGAACACTGTATGTACCTCCTAAAGGACACTGCTTAAAACTGACTTAGGAAGACAGAGATTGGTCTTGTTTAACCTCAGACTTCTCTATATGACACAAAAGTCTTTTCCTTAGTATGCATAAATGTTCACATGACCTAGAAAATATTGTGAGTGTTAATTTGAATTTAAAGGTTAACTTTAAAAAGTAGGGAAATAAAAAAAATACTGTCAGATTATTGTTGCTATTCATTATATTTTAAAATGATCAGTTATCAAGAATGTTGAGAAATAGCAATGAAAATATTCCTGTTGATTCAGTCTCTTACCACCTTTTTATAGAGAATTTCATACATGCATAAAATGGTGTTTTGGTCAAACACAGCACCCCTTTCACTCTCTTCCAACTTCTTTCCTATTTCTCCAAAATCACTTTTCTATCTCAACTGGGTGCACTTTGTGTTTTTGAACTTTTTTGTTTGTTTCTACTCTTGAGTACATTCAGTGAACAGTTGTATGTGCATGGGTAAAGAATCTTTTACCTGAGCACAAGTTTCCTTCCAGGAGCTGCATCACTGAAGAAAACTGACTCTCCCTCACTGAGCAGCCACTAATTGTCGGTAGCTTCTTGGAGAGAGGTGGGAACTCCTGAGTTCCTCTACTGTCCTTGTTGGCACTTTGACGAGCCTGATCTGGCATAGGTTTTGTGTATGAATGAATACTTACTGAAAGACCATGTGTGCAATGGTCATCTCAGCAAATCATTTTTTCATAACCACTTCTGAATTACTTCTGCTTCTTACCATCTCTCTGCCCCCAGTTTTATGATGATCCTTGAGCATTGTGGGGACAATACATATTGATGGACCTTTTACAGCTAAGGTACACCAGAGTACCTTTCTTATAATCTAAAATCTACACTAAATTTGCATTTGAATGTTACTTGAATTAAACTACATGTTGTTTAAATGATACCCACTTCCTATTTTAAATAAACCAGCTATACTATCTGCACAGACTATTATTTTAAAAGAGATGTATTTATTATCTATACAATGTTTTGTCTGCATGTGAGCCAGAAGAAGACACAAGATCTCATTGTAGATGGTTATAAGCCACCATGTGGCTGCTGGGAATTGAACTCAGGACCTTTGGAAGAAAAGACAGAGCTCTTAACCTCTGAGCCATCTCTCCAGCCCCCTGGTGAGGCTACTTGTTAAGCTTATTCAAAGTACTATTTTCATTTAATCTATCTATATGTAATCTAAATAAAATAATGTTTTCTACTATAAACAGTGTCAAAGTAAAAATTTGTCTAATTGCATACAACAATAGATCTATTCTCAAAATTACATAAAAATTTTGGCTAGTCCATGAACCAGTTCAGAGATTTTTGAGAGCAACTGCATTCATTTCACTAGAAGCAAACATCCCAAGTTTTTATATAGCCAGAAGCATTCAATAAATTAGAAGCAATGATGTGATTTTTAAATAAGCTTTTCAAAAATACATTCCATTGTGCATCATAGCCTGAGGAAACATTATTTGATGTAACATCCTAAACACATATTTAAGTAATGAAACGGGAACAGCTTTTGTCAGGTAAATATTTTTCTACCACTTCATACATCTAATTAATGTAACCAAAAAAAAAAAACAAAACAACAAAAAAAAAAGAGCAAGTTAAGTTGAAATAATTGTGCAATCAATTGAGAATTCAAGGTCACAGATAGAATGTTACTATAGTTTGAAAGTGTGTGGCTAGATGCCTACCATCTAACAGTGACATGCTGGAGGGAAATTTTAAATATGAGTAGGGCATTTCTGTTTGGGGGAGCAGAAATCACTAGACGTTTCAAGCAGGATATTCAGTATCTATAAAGAAATTGCACAGTTGCTTGGGGCAGAAATGCCATATTATAAAAAGAAACAAGTACTCAAGAACAAATGGTAGGTGGGAAACATAATAAGATAAAAACACGAGCAAAATTCATTGTTATACATGATATTAACATTAAATTCAATTTTCATCAAGTAAAACATTTCATACTCCAACAATACTCCATTCCTCATAGCAAACATAGCAATAAACAAATGCATGCTTCATACTCCAACAATACTCCATTCCTCATAGCAAACATAGCAATAAACAAATGCATGCTGTTATTTGAAAGAACCTTGTCAAGAATATGCATTTCTTTGATGAATGCATTATTGTTTATATATATATATGTACATGCATATATATGTATATATATATATATATATACATATATATATAGCTTGTGTGGGATATATATATAATCCTAGTTGCCAAGATGAGCCAATAAGCAAAAGTTTTAGAACACAAGATTTATAGAATTTAGAAGCCCAAGGGATGAGCCATCATCTTATCCCCCAATATTATTTGAAATATTATAATTGAACTTAAAATTCACAAATTCATTGATATTGCAATAAATTGATCCTTACTGAAACTGGAATGTGCTGAGCTTAATTGCAGATCAAAGAGGTTTCTGGCTACTGAGTGTTGTGTTTTGAACTAGAAGATTATAGAAAGAGAAAGGGCTCATGACATGAACTCAGGGGCTGGCTCTTTGATCACCTCCCCCTTATGGGGGAGCAGCATTCCCAGGCCACAGAGGAAGACAATGCAGCCAACCCTGATAAGACCTGATAGGCAAGGGTCAGAGGGAAGGGGAGAAGGACCTCTCCTATCAGTGGACTTGGGGAGGGGCAAGGGAGGAGATGAGAGAGGAAGACTGGGATTGGGAGGGGATGAGCGAGGGGGTTATAACTGGGATACAAAGTAAATAAACTGTAATTTATAAAAACAAATAATTTAAAAAAAGAGAAAGAGAAAGGGCCACATGATTCAGTTCTAAGTTGATTTTGGTATAAAGATGTTAAAATCATGAGCTTTTATTCACCTCAGAAAAAATTCTAAAACTATGACCCAGATGGTAAAGGTAACAACTGTAAGAACATTGTTCTATGGCTGGCTTACACAAAGTGCAGCTCCATATTTGAATCATGCTCTTTTATAAATGAGTGGACATTCAAGCTTCTTGGAATTGCCATGAGATTTTATAAAGCTGTTATTCAATGTGTACTAAATGAAGACTGAGTGGAGCTGAATGGGTTGTCTGAGAAATGTTACCTAGGACAGGTTCATAAGACAGGGGAACTATGCTCACTCAATTTTCAAATTACATTTTAGTGAAAAAAAATTCACACAGATAAAGCACTATTCACTCTATCTAGTGCATCCAGATCTTCTCATGCATTTAAATGTCTGAGGAGACTTTCTTTCTTTACCTACAAGGTGAGTCCATGAGAAAGAAAAAACAAACAAAGAAAAAAACAAAAAAAGGATGATGAAAGTTTTCTGTGAAATTTAAGAAACCGATACTCTTGTTAACTCTTGTGCCTAAGTTTCCCAGATGCACTCTCAGCCTCATCTATGTTGAATTAAAAGATCACTAGCTAATGAAGACACTGCTCTGTAGAACTCATTACCACACCTAATGTGACCAGTAAAAGTACTTGGGCACACTAAAGTCTAGGATAGAAAAGGTTCATAATTATCCAAATATTTTGTTTTAACATTAATTCTATGTAAAAACAAACATCCAAGGCTACAACTCCAGGTTTCTGTCTTTCACATCATATTTGCTTCTAGTGGACATCAACCACACCCAAAGACCTCACCCAGCACACCATATTTCAAGAGCTACTTAGCTTTCAGTCAAGTGGTAAGCTTAGGTCACCATTACTGACACTGCAGCCCCAAGTCATCTGACCTCCAAATCTTCTAGACTGATGATGACTCAATCGCTGCAAAGCAAGACCTAAAAGAAAGAAAAGTCTATTCAAAGTGCCCACACACCTTCAGAGCACTGGCAATGCCCCATCTGTGCATGCTGGAGTCACAGGAAAGACTGAACATATGTACTTACAATTTCTTCTTGACAATTTCTTATTGACACCATGAGAGAAAATGGCACAATTTAGAATTCATTCTCAGACTGTACCACTTGTTTTTAATTATTAATTAGCTATGTATTATTTTTCTTTTTCTATTGAACTAGTTATCCATCATACCACTGAGTAGAAGAAGTTTGCAGGGTCACTGAAAATTGGGTTAGAAGTTTCAGAAGAGCAGCTGATGAGAATGGCTACAGGACACCTGTAATTAAGCCTTGGTTTGGGATCATCTATGGCTCTTGATATCTACACTGGACACTTCATGAGATCGTTACCTCAGCACTGTCCCTATACAAATAATTCATATTCCAAGAACTTAAATGATATCTTATCCATATTTGAGAAACTATACACACATAAGTACACACACACACATTAACTATATATTTATTTTTCAAGAATAAATAAGAGTGGATATGAGGACAATTTAAATTTGAGGCTACTGAATTACTGCTACTGACCAATCTCCTGCTCAAGAAGTCAAGTGGGAGGCTATTAACCAAGAAACAGAATGGAGGGGACAGGAGCTATAGAAGGAGACCAACAGAGACAAAAAAAAAAACAAAAACAAAAAACAAAAACAAAACAGGGCCCTGGGGATCCTGCAGAGACTCATACTCCAACCAAGGGTCATGCATGGAGAGGACCTAAAACCCCTGCTCAGATGTAGCCCATAGACTCAATATCCAAATGTGTACCCTAATAAGGGGAACAGGGGCTGTCTCTAGCATGAAATGAGTGGCATGCTCTCTGGTTACTTCCCATTGGGAGGTACAGCTTTGCCAGACCACAGAGAAAGACAATGTAGCTAGTCTTGATGAGACCTGATTAGCTAGGGTCAGATAGAAGAGAAGGAGTTCCTTCCCTATTAGTGAACTAGGGGAGAGGCATAGGGGGAGAATAGGGAGGAAGGGTCAGATTGGGAGGAGATGAGAAAAAGGCCACATTCAAGATACAAAGTGAATAAGTTGTAATAAGTAATAATAATTAATAAAAAATGCAAAAAAGCATAAAAAAGAAATAGCATGAATTGTGTCCAACCTAAGCTCAATTAGCTTCTATGCATAGCTAAGACAAATTGATTGCAAAAGGACTTTTTAAAAAATAATGAGAAATAGTTACTACAAGATTAGTAATACTTCTGTAAAGTTAAGTGTATATATGCATATTTAACTTTATATATAAGAATATACTTTATAGATAAGTATATAACTTTATATATATGCATATACATATATATATACACATTAAATTTACATATAGATAAATATATATACAGACACACACTTGGTGACACATTGCTCTTAGGCACATTTTAAAGATACATTTAAAAGCCATTAATTTCAATACAAAAGAATTATATCTATACCTATTTAAATCAGCTCTGTCATTTCCAGTGTTTAATTTTTTGCTTTTATTATTGCTTTGCTGTTGTTGCCATTGTTGTTCCTTGCTTTATTTTATTCCTTCCAGTCCTATGGGTAAAAGAATGTTTTTAAAGCAGAATCTGGACCTGCAGAGTGATCACTGGTTACAAGCTCTTTCAGATGACCTGGGTTTCATCCCCAGGTCGGGCAACCCATTACCACCTGTACTAACTGTTATTCTAGCTCCAGGGGGAGCTAACTCTTCCCACCAGCATGTGTAACTGCATAAATAGGGGCACATATGCACACCTAGAAAAATAAACACATGCACGTAACTAAAGGTAAGGGAAATAATTACATTTTTGAAAGCAGAATGTGTTCGTGTCAGGTCTTCCTAAGCTGGTTTTATTTGCTCATTAGTGGAGTCCAGTTTTTAAAGGGTGAACTTCTTCTAGGCCAAAACCCCTGCTCTCTTGTTACTCTCATAGCAGAGTCCTGGAGTTGGCTCACATAAAATGCTAAAATAATATTTACAAACAGGCAAAGCAACAGCAATTCGAGTCAAATGTGTCTCAGAATTTACAAGCACAATCCAACAGTTTTCTCTTAGTTTTTGTTTTTATCCCCAAAATTAGAACAATATCACATTTTAAAATGTTTTTGGGTCAAATATTACAACAAACACTTTTAAGTTTCTTTTTTTTCCTTTTTCGGGCCTATTTCCAAACATGTTTTTATTATTTAAAATTGAACTTCTTCATATAAACAGTAGATTAAAATTATTCTATATAGCAATAATTAATTGAGAGTCTGATCTCACTTGGGAGAATAAAGTTCTGTGTTTTAAACCTGTAAGGAAATTTTGTAGTAAACTCTTATGGTATGAACTGAAGTTGAAGCACAGAACAGAGAAAGGCCAAAGCATCCTTAATATTGGCAGAGCCCTGCCTGCCTTTCTGAGCAAGGACGTGCTAGTCTGAAGGTCTGTACGATGGCAGGAGGAGAAAAGAGTCAGTCAAGGGCAAGTGTTTATCCATGAAATATTCTCCTGTTGGATATGATCCTACGGCCTGCCAATATTTCAAGCCTTTGTCTATTTTTTTTTTTTTTTTGTAAAGGGCAGCAAGTGGTGCTGAATATATACTGATGAAGCATATGTGCATTGACATTTTAAAATTCAGGCAGAAGAGCTGTGCTATCATCTTAAATGATACTCAACATCCATGGGGCTTCTTTTAAATGCCATTGGGATTATCCTTCTCAACACAGTGAATCAAAGTAGAGAGGAAAAGCCACCAAAATGTTCATTCAAAAGTAGCTTCTGTCAAAAGACCCTTGAATCTCTGAGATGAGAAATGCAATATCGGTTTTCCTGTGATTTCATTTAAAAGTCTTAAGACTTCTTTTATTGGCACATCTGAAAAACTTGACCTTCTAATCCTTAACATCCAAGCTTTCATTGGCAGAGATTAATGGAAGTAATTTTAAAAATCACAAAAAAATCTTTTCAACCTTACCTAATAAGTATTTATTCTTTATGGGATTTCATTTTGTTTTCAGACAGGTTCTCATATAGCCCTAGTTGGTCTTGAACTCCTTACATGGGGAAGGATAACTTTGACCTCTGATCAGCTTATATTCCTTTTCAGTGCAGGGATTACAGGAGTACCACACCTGTTCATTATGCATGCTAGACAGTTGATACATATGGTGTATTATAAATAAAATTGTTGGTCTATATAATGTTTATTATTTGCTCTATGATTATTATGGGCGGTATTATCTAACCTGCTATCACAAATAATAAGACACCGACACTAGTTATATTTTATAATTGCATTATTTACCTTGGGCTCAGCCGTTATTTTACTTGGGCTGTCTCTATACCATCAGAATCCATCTTCCAGGGCCCTTCCAATTCTGTCCTTGGAGTTCTTCCTCCTGTCCCATGTGGTTCCTTCTTCATGCTACCCCATGGTAGTGTCTTCCTGCCTCCTTTCTTCCTGTCTGTCTGTCTCCTGGGATTCTGCCATCCTCCAAAGCCCAAGAACCTCAGCCATACCTACTCCATTCTGACCAGACCATGTATAAGCCAATTAGGTAGGTTTACACAACAAGGATAGATATATCCAGGCAACAGTATACAAGCATCAGGCCAACCCCAAGGTATATAAATACATCCTGTCTAAACATTCAATATATTTCATACACATTTAAATTAATATCAACTTTTTCCACCAAGTATATCTTATTGTCTCCATTTCCAAAGAAGAAATTTTAATTTTAATAAATTAAAGACTTCATCAAAGATAATCTAGTGTTCTATAATTTTAAATTATGTTTTGCTCATTTCATAGAAAATGGGGGACTTGAAGATACATCGAGGCTGAGTGGTATTCCATTGTGTACATGTACCACAATTTCTGTGTCCATTCTTCAGTTGAGGGACCTCTTGGTTGTTTCCAGATTCTGGCTATTTTGAATGAAGCTTCTATCAACATGGTTAAGCAAATGTCCTTTTTGTATATTAGAGCATATATATTAATGCCCAGGAGTGGATTAACTGGATCTTAAGGTAACACTTTTCCTGTCTGAGAAAGGGCCAGATTGATTTCTGAAGTGGTTATAACAGTTTAAATTCCCACCAGCAATGGTGGAGGGTCCCCCTTTTCTCACATCTTCCCCAGCATGTTTTGTTTCTGGAGTTTTTGGTGTTAGCCATTCTGATAGGTGTAAGGTAGAATCTCATGGTCATTTGTATTTGTATTTCCTCTGTTGAGAATTCTCTGTTTAGCTCTGTACCCCATTTTTAAATTGGATTACTTGGTTTATTGGTGTTTAATTTCTTGAATTCTTTATATATTCTGGATATTAGCCATCTGTCAGATATAGGGTTGGTGAAGAGCCTTTCCCAGTCTGTAGGCTGTCATTCTGTTCTGATGACAGCGTCTTTTGCTTTACAGATTTTCAGTTTCATGAGGTCCCATTTATTGATTGTGGATATTAGCGCCTGTGTTGTTGGTGTTCTGTTCAGGAAGTTGCCTCCAGTGCCAATGAGGTCAAGGCTTTTCCCACTTTTTCTTCTATCAGATTTACTGTGTCTTTTTTATTTATTTATTTTTTAGGTTCCACGTGTCTTTTTTTTATGGTGAGGTCTTTGGATATTACTTTTGTGTAGGGTGATAAATATGGTTTTATTTGCATTTTTCTACCTGTAGACACAATGGAATACTACTCAGCAATTAAAAATAAAGAAATCATAAAATTTGCAGGCAAATGGATGGAATTTGAAAGGTTCATCATGAGTGAGTTATCCCAGAAGAAGAATGAAATGCATGGTATATACTCACTTGTAAGTGGATATTAGACATATAATATAGGATAAACATATTAAAATCAATATTTCTAGAGAAGCTAAACAACAATGAGACCACTAGAAGGGATGATTTTCTTTAATTTAATTTTATTTTTTTATTAATTATTTTATTTTTTTCACAATTTATTCATTCTACATCTTGATTGAAGCTCCCTCCCTCAACTCTTCCTGCTCCCAAACTCCACCCCTCTTTCTCCCTATTCCTTTTCCCTAGCCCACTGAAAAGGGTAGTTGTCCTCCTCTGCCATCTGTCCATTGCTTATCAAGTCTCATCAGGACTGCCTGGATCCTCTTCTCCCATGGCCTGGCAAGACCACATCACCAGGGGCGAGTAATTTTCAGAGAGCATGCCACCGATTCATGACAGAGGCAGCCCCTGTTCCCCTCACTAGGTTTCCACATGAAGAATGATCTGCCAACATGCCACATCTGAGAAGCGGTTCTAGATGCTCTAAATGCATGGGCCTCAGTTGGTGCCAGAATCTGGAGACAACCTAGATGTCCCTGAATGGAGGAATGAATGCAGAAACTGTGGTACATTTACACAATGGAATAGTACTCAACTATTACAAACAAGGAAACCATGAAATTTGCAGGCAAATGGTGGGAACTTAAAAAGATCATCCTGAGTGAGGTAACCCAGAAACAGAAAGATACACATAGCATATACTCACTTATAAGCAGATGTTAGTCATATAATATAGGATAGCCATCTAGAGACCTAAAGAAACTAAAGACTGTGGAGGACCCTAGGATGATCTGCAGAGAAGAAAATTAACCCTTATTCAGAAGGGCAAACAGGATAGACATCTGAAGTAGGAGAAGACAGGGAACAGGACAGGAGCCTTCCACGGGGGGCCCCTGAAAGATTCCACTCATCAGGTTACCTAAGCAGATGCTGAGAATCATAGCCAAACTTTGGGCAGAGTTCAGGGAATCTTAGGAAAGAAGGGGAAGATAGAAAGACCTGGAGGAGATAGGAACTCCACAAGGAAAGCAACAGAACCAAATATCTTGCCCCAGGGGGTTCTTCAGAGATTGATTAATCAACCAAGAACATGCATGGAGAGGTCCTAGGTGACCTGCTCAGATGCAGCCTGTGGGCAGATCAGTCTCCATGTGGGTATCATAGTAAGGGGAGCAGGGGCTGTCTCTGACATGGACTCAGTGGTCTACTCTTTGATCAACTCCCTCTGTTAAAGTGGCCTAACCAGGCCACAGAGAAAGAGTATCCAGACAGGCCTAATGAGAACTGATAGGCTAGGGTCAGATAGTAAGGGAGGAGGACCTCCTGTATCAGTGGACTAGGGGAGGGGCCTGGGAAGGAGGAAGGAGGGAGGGTGGAATTTGGAGGAGATGAGAGCAGGGTGTTACAGTCAAGATACACAGTGAATAAACTGTAATTAAAAATAATAATAAAGAAAAAATTAATGTTACACCAAGGCACAGCTTTGTCTTTGAACATTTCTGATAAACAGACTGAACTGGATCCTATTTTATAAGAGCAAAGGCGCTTAGCAGTACCTGTCCTTCAGCAGCAAACCTGGGATCACAGATTATTTTTTGCTGCATATGAAAAGTTAATGTAATAGGATGAAAATTTAAACATGTTTTAAATTTCTTTTGAAATACTCAAGAATTTTGGTTAAGACATCATGCTTCTCTTAGACTATGATTGGGTGTGTGATGCCCTCAAGAACTGAGCAGATCTAATTCCCAGATCTCCAGCTCCCTCCAAGGCTGTCTTTTACGGTAGCAGACCTATTTCAAGCAGATTGAAGAGATTCTGAACACCTTGATGCAGAACCATTTTGTCTAGACATCTTAATTAAAAAGCAAAGCATTTTGACAACATGATTCTAAAAGTGAAGGCCACAGTCTCACTAATACGATTCTGGGGATTATCTTAAACCTACCAAATATTTTCTTTTTAAATATCACAATCTTCGTAGCAAATGAGCCAGAGTGTAAATATTACTTAAGTTACAACATTATGTTTTTCCAGAACTTGTAAACCTTGAAGATTAACTCTTAGAATAGCAAATGGAATATATTTTTAATGCAGATATTTCTGAGTGCCGCTGTATGGAGAGATGTGTCAAAGCTTACACTGCAGATCTTTGCAACCATATATGTGTAATATGACATTTCCAAGAATATTTCTGGACCATGTACTATATACCAAGCACTTGGTTATGCACATAGCAGAGAGTTTGGAAGGGTAGTATATGTACTTTGTAATTACTTCCTCATTGTTTGTCTTAAATGCAAAGCCTTAGGCTGGGCTATTGTTCCTTGAGAACTGTTTTCAGTTTCAAGCATATTGTCCAGACTATATAATCACTATGTAATGCCTGGTGATAGAAATATTTTATTTATTTGTTTGTTTGTTCGTTTATTTATTAATTACAATTTATTCACTTTGTATTTATGCTGTAGCCCCCTCCCTCATCTCCTCCCAGTTCTACTCACCCTCTCGTCTCCCGCTATGCCCTTTGCCAAGTCCCCTGATAGGGGAGGACTCCTCTCCCCTTTTATCTGACTCTAGATGATCAGGTCACATATAGTCTGGCTGTAGCTTCTTCTTCTGTGGTCTGGCAAGGCTACACCCACCAGGGGGAGGTGATCAAAGAGCCAGCCACTGAGTTCATGTCACAGACAAACTTTGTACCCCTTACTAGGAAACTCATTTCAAAACTGAGCAGACTATGAGCTTCATCTGAATAGGAGATCTAGGTCCTCTCCATACATGGTCCTTGGTTGGAGTATCTGTCTCTGCATGCCCCCCTCGGCTCAGGTATTATGGCTGTGTTGTTCTCCTTGTGGAGTTCCCTTCCCCTCCAAGTCTTTCTAAACATACTAAAATATACAGTCTTAAAGAAGCTAAACAACAAGGAGGACCCTAGGGAAGATGCTTAATCTTCATTCAGAAGGGTAAACAGGATAGACATTGGAAGTAAGAGAAGACAAGGAAAAGGACAGGAGCCTTTTACAGAGGACCTCTGAAAGACTCTACCCACCAGGGTATCGATTAAAGGAGATACTGAAACTCATAGCCAAACTTTGGGTAAGAGTTCCAGAAACCTTATGGAAGAAGAGGAAAATAGATAGAAAGATTAACACCTAGGGAAAAAAGAGGGACAAGATTAGCAGTCAAGCAAAAGAAAAGACAAATTGTTTCTACTCCCAAGTCCTTTCTTTAAAATGTCTTATCTCTAAGCAATTACACAGCAAAATATCCTGTCCTGACTAATTTGGTAAAAATGAATCTGTAAAGCCTGACCTTGAGCACACACACTTAGATTCCTTAAATTTGATTTTGGAAATAGAGTATTTTGTTAACATCCGAAGATGAAATCATTCTCAAAAAATAATATTATAATTTGATATACTCACTGAATATAAGTTAGATTTCTCATTGTATGCTTTCTAATTACTTGACCATGGATATCATAAATTTGTGAAAATATATTCCAAGTTATAAAAACAGTGCTTGCCTTTGTGACTTTGTTACATAGAAATATTCGTGGTATGGAAATGGAAATGAACGTTAAGAAATATTGATATAAAAGTAGACTAACTGATAGTCCAAAGATTTTATTTGAATAAAAAATGTTCAAAGCATTGAGATTTGTCTTTCTATATGTAAGGACATGCAATTTTAAACCTATTGAAAGCAAAAGAGTATACCTAGTGGAAATAATACTTAATAATACTTATAAGTCAACAGTGTTAATTAAGCTATGGGATAGAAAAGTATTTTGTTTCTGTGCTCTGATTGCTCTAAAATCCATCATAATTTCCTAAATCTTAATCACAGATTGCCTCTTGCCTTTGTATGATTTCATCACAACAAATCATAACTAAGATTAAAAATAGTTTAAAAGTTAATCAGTAGGCTTCATTGAGTAGAAAATACTAATAAAAGTTAATTAATTAAAAATCTCTTTAACTTTGATTAAAATTATTCTAGATATTTTTTGACTGGAATCAAACAAAAACATTTGGTAAACATAGTCTAGAAAGTACAGTAAACATAAGTAGTTATTATAGACCATCCAGGAATCCAAACCCACTGAAAGAAGTCCTTTTAAAATTTAGTATTTCTTTAATTAATGTTAATCTTAAGTATTAGCAAATTAATAATTAGTATTATTAATATTTTAATTAGTATGAACATCAATAAACTTAAAATTAATACTAATATTTTCTTTTGAAGCCATCATTTAAATTTATTTTAGTGCATCTCATTTTTCTACCTTCGAAAAATATAAGGAGAACAATTTTACACATCTATACACTGCTTTAATTTACAATCTATTTACATACTAGCATGTAATTGGTAAGAAACATAGAAACAACTTAGATTGAAACAAAGTTCTATCAGTAACAGATCTGTGAGGGGAAGAGTTATGTGTTTTATGTTAACACATTAACACAGAAAGAAAATACTGTTTTACGTGTTATGTAAATACCACTACAAATTTAGGTATTATAACTGTTGAAGGAATAAGCAAATGTTCTCAAGTACCTCCTAAAATCTGATCAAGTAATCAGTCACTTCAGTATTGCTATGGTCTGAATTTGTGTATCTTCCTCAATACTTGTGTTGAGAACTATTTACCCAAGTGGCAGTAGATCAGTTCACTAAACAAAGGGTAAATTTTTTGTAGGCTAAACTATGTGCTCTCTTGTTTTGTTTTAGAGTAAGGAGACCTGGATTTTGTACAGATTAAATGCTGAAAATATTTACAAATAGAACAAATAACAGTAACCACAGCCAAACACTTTCTAGACCTTATAGGCACTGTGTCCCTGTTTCCACTTGGTGAATATCTTTATTCTAAAAATTGAGGTCCTCAAGCATCCTGCAATATCTAACTGGATCAAATATTATAGTAGAATATATTACCAAATACTACAGTAGTAGACTAGGCACTGCTATTTCTACCCTTTGTTGTCTGTTTCCAAACATAATTTTAGGATTCAGAACTTCTTCATATAAAACATCAAGAAAAAAGTAATGGTGAGTCCTGGCAAGGTGCATAGTTTCTGAATGTAGAAATCTTGAAAGCAGGATATCTTTATAGAGGCTTTGGGGAGCTGCCTGGACACTGCTGAGATAACAAGAAAAAGGTGAAAGATCCTGATAATGAGGAAAGTAGCCTGACTACAAATGATCATTATCAACACCAGGATAGAAACAACTCCAGTAGCATATGTATTTAATGGTTTTGTATTAATTCCATTTAAGGAATGTTAGTAGCCTAAATAGTCTAGGGTAAATCCTATTCAACTTGTTCAAAATTCAGAAGAAAAGGATATAATTTATAGTCCTGTTTTCACAAGTAAAATTGGATAATAATTTAAAATATCCTGTTTCACAAGTTGTGGAATTTCCAACATCCAATTTGATAGTACTGAAAAAAATAAATGTAAATATAAATGAATATTGTCTTACAATTCAAGAGCCTTCTCTTCTCCAACTCTAGATACTATACCCACCAAAAGAAGTTCAGTAACCATTTAAAAATAAAGCCAAATGAAGGCAGAGAAAGTATCTTGAAAAGACATGAGATTTGAATGTTAAGATATTTCAGAATATTTTAATTATCTAAAACTATTCATTGGATATCATTGAATTAAATACCTATCTCTTTTGTTGGTGAGTCATAAGTACTACCTTAGAAGATTTTATGTATTTTACAATTTTATGCATGAATACATGGTATTTGAATCAAAACCACACTTTTTCCTCCCTTCCAACTCTCCCTGTGCCCTCCCAATCAACCCAAGTAAAATCTTGGAGTTGTAAAAGAACAAGTTTAATGAAAGGATCAATGGAACTATGATTTTCAAATACATATATATTTCAATTAATCAAGTTAGTGTAAGACATTTTTATAAAACAGTTCTTTCATTGAATAAAGAATGCTGCAAGAGGGAGAAGATTAGGTAAGAAGCTCAATCCTCACTCAGAAAGGCAAATGGGATGGACATCAGAAGAGGGAGAAAACAGGGAGCAGGACAGAAGCCTACCATAGAGGGCCTCTGAAAGACTCTACCCAATAGGGTATCAGAGCAGATGCTGAAACTCACAGCTAAACTTTGGGCAGAGTGCAGGGAATCTCATGTAATAAGGGAGAGATTAAAGACCTGGAGGGGACAGGAGCTCCATAAGAAGAGCAACAGAACCAAGAAATCCGGGCCCAGGGGTCTTTTCTGAGACTGATACTCCAACCAAGGACCTTTTATGGATCTAACCTAGGACCCCTGCTCAGATGTAGCCCATGGCAGCTCAGTCTCCAAGTGGGTTTCCCTAGTAAGGGGAACAGAGGTTGTCTCTGACATGAACCCAGTGGTTGGCTCTTCCATCACTTTCCCCCAATGGTGGAGCAGCCTTATAGGCCATGGAGGAGGACAATGCACCCAGCTCCGATGAGACCTGATAGGCAGTAGACTTGGAGAGGGGCATGGGAGGAGATGAGAAAGGGTGGGTGGGATTGGGAGGGAACAAGAGAGGAGGTTACAGCTGGGATACAAAGTGAATAAATTGTAGTTAATATAAAAACTTAAAATTAAAAAAATAATTCTGATTATATTATTCTGATTTCTGAGTAATGAAGACTATTATTTTGCCAAATTGAGGCTGGCATTTGCTAATATGTCTGTGATGTGTTCATGATAACCCCTTACCATGTTTGAGACAAAGAATTACTATTCATGGAACTTTCATGAGGTTCACTATAGAAACCTTGACAATGAAAATAGGAAAACAAACTCTTTGTGATAATAAATCCAATTAAATAAATGAAAAATGTGAAAGAAAAGGGATAGGTATTAGATTAAATTGGTACTCTATTTTCTGTGCTCATTATATTATACTTGAAACAAAATTGAACCTTTAACATTAGTGAAAAAACAGTAGCTTGGGTTATGGCATGTATTTGAAATACTCAATGTTGGTAATCAATAAACAAGGCATAAAAGTGCAAGCATTTAGGAGGCAGAGGCAATATCAATACAAATCGGGGCCAGCCTAGTCTACACAATGAGTTACAGGCCAGTGAGGGGCAACATTCTTTCTCAAAACAAACAGGGCCAGCAAGTTGGCTCAGAAGGTAAAGATGCTTGCTACCAAGACTGGCAACCCAAAATTAATTCTGCGAAACCAGTTTTGGAAAATGAGGAAAGGTCGGAAAATTATCCCCTTGTCTTCAACTGAAATTGGTCTATCTTCTTCCTCTCCAGTGAAATGTAAAACAAAATAGAATATAAAAGACCCTCAGAACCCAAATATATGGTTCACTCTTATATGAAAATGGAGAAATGGAAGTGAAATGCCATATAATTAAACTTAAGAGCAATAGAGACCATTGAAGTATTATTAATTTAAACTCACCTTACACATAAGAATGGTCCAGGAGACATGTATTTAGGAGGGTGAAAACCAATGGATCTAAGGTATGAGACATGTTAGCTGGTACTTCATTGTTCCCTGCTCAACCTCTTAGATCCTAGGCTTCTATCAAAGACCAGATATCTTTCTCTTAGTTGAGGATTTCCAACTGATCCTAGCTGAAGTCACTTCTTGTTTCAGACACTATCACACAGAACTGTGAGACAGAACATCTAGAACCACCTTTGTGTTCATAGCTCACGTCATCTTGAAAACTTCCTTGTGCTTTATATGCCAAGAGACTGGTTTTGAAATCATTGGAAGAACCATGTTTAACATCTTGATTCAGGCCTAAATTTGGGGATCTTACTGCTAATAAAATCAAACTGAGACCTAAGATCCTTGAATGGTTTTGTTTGTAATCATAAAACTTAGCAGAATTCTGTTTTGTGAGATGTAGAGGTGTCCCAAGAAGCAGGGATGTTGCTAAGGGCAGAACTGAAAAAAAAAAAAAAAAAAAAGGAAACAATGAACTGGTTTTTATTTATTTCAAAGTTGGTTTCCTTGTAAAACAAGAATGTCGGGAAACAAAACAATAAAAAATATGGTGTAATTTTACACTGGACTCCTTCAAGTTAGTTTTTGGGTGAAAAATTAAAATAAGAAAATTTATTACTGTATGGTTGAACATACTCTTTCTGGTAAAAGTGGTTACCTTTCTCTTTTGATTTTCCTGATCTAATTATTAGATTTTAATTTGATGATTGGACATTTTAGCACAGGTGACTCTATTTAAATTTAATTTCACTATTATTATTATTATTATTATTATTATTATCTTTTTGTTGTGTTTGTTGGAGGAGACTCTTCTGGTTATCTAGAACTGCAGCTTAAACCAAAGCTGTAGTCACCTAAAACATTTGCTTTAATTTGATTTTTTTATAATTTTTAAATTAGGTTACCTATGACTTATCTTTAAAAGACAAAATCATTTTTCATTTTTTACTATTTTTTCAACCACAGCAACTGATATTCCAACCTTTCTCTTATCACCTAAGTGCTCTTTCCATAGTAAAGAGAATTTTTGAAGGAAAGCATTCCCTCTTTGAAACTGTAGCTGTCACAATTGGATAGAAGCACTTTTCTTAAAATATTAACTTGTTAGTAGCTCTGGAAATGTTTATATTCTCTAATCATGTGTTTCTATATAAACAAAATCCCAAATATTGATGCAGAACACCTATCAAAATGCCTATGTTTTTATTAGGCAATCAGTTGAAATGACTCTCTTCCTCTTCCTTCTAATGGTGTATAGTCAGTGAGTGGCTTATCACTGTAATTTCTACAGCACTTATGCTAATATTCTACACATAATGAATTCTCCATAAATATTTATTGTATTGGCATATGATCTGTATGGGCTCTCAATTTCTTTAAAAGCCATCAACTTAACCAGACCCTGTGTTGCTTTCTTATGTGCCAAGACATGAAGCTATGCTTTTGTTCAATGTACACTGCATACATATCACAGTTTTCATTTAGCAACTAAAAAAAAAAAAATACATATGTAGTACCCATAATTACCTAATAAGTGTGCCATTTTGAATAAATAAATATTTCAAAGAATCAAAGTACTTTCCTCCTTTCAAAAGAGAAATTGTCAAAGCTGACAATGTCATGAAACATGGTAACAAAAAGCGATTGTTAACTCAATCGTAATTAATAAAATAGTGTACCTTGCAGGTTTAAATCTATGTACTTGTGTAACACAAAACAATTATCTAAACATAAGATTAAATATATACCAGTAATTAACTCAGCATGTGCATTTATCTCTACAGACATTTTTAACCGGAGAAAGTAACAAATGACTGACTCTTTTTCCTAACAAAACACATATAAAAATCACCTCTAAAGTATAGTTGAAAGTATCATTATATAAAATTTAGAGAATATAGAGAATGACTTTGGCAGAAATTTGTACTGTATTTAATCTACCAATTTTCTTAGATACTGCTGACATTAAGAAGTTTCACTGAAATTCTAAAAATTCCCCCATGAATTAGCCCTCTCTGAGACAAACTATCCAAAAAAAACGAATCATCTGCTTTATTTATCTAAATACTTAAAACTCATCTGGGCTTACCATACCAAAAATCTCTTTTCACAGTGTATTATGAAATATGTGGTGTCCAGTAATGCTTTGCAGTACAATTTTGATAAGTGTGATAGCATTCATCAAGGAACTTATAAATTAGTACATGCATGAGCCATTTTTATTAAACAGCATTGATTAAAGTCTGAGATAATTTTGAGAATTGTACAGATAACTAATTTTGAGACTGTTCAGTAGCAAATTTTAGCAGTGCTTCTGTACATCTGACTGGCTGTATTACATAGAAAGTTTATTCTGGGGGTTTTCATATGGTATTTCCCAGAACATACTTACCAAGCTATTTGCTAAAATATCTTTAAAATTGGTATTGATGGTTATTTATTTGAAAAGTACTTATTACCTAACATAAACCTTGCCTTTCATTAGATGAGAAAGCTATATAAAGAAAAACAAATCAAAGTAAAGTTATAAAACAATGACAAAAAGAGTCCCAAGTTATTGCAGTGGATATTATGTAATAAATTATTATTTTAACTCACTTCAAAACTAGTAAAATTAATTCTGCTTTATTTCAGAATATGCATGTATTAATATTTTGTTATAGCCATACTTTACCCATTCATATTTCACTATTCTATTTTTTTTCCTTTTAGTACACATGGTGTCTATTACCTAAACTATATTTTGTACACAGTTCTAGTACTATGTTACTTTAACAACAGTATAGCTAAAGCATTATTTACAATGCTTATGGTGAAGATTTTTCTTTATTAATAAAAATATGCCTGGTACTAAGCTCAAAGTAGATCATTTACAGCATTCCAAAACTAATGCATACAGACCCATGCTGTTGTGATTTCACTCTTTACCATTCATATCTCAGTTAAAGTTACACACACACACACACACATACAATTTGGATATGTCTTTCACAAAAGTTGTGTTGAAACCATTATAATATAAATTTTATATAGTGACATGTTCATTTATACGTTAGAGCTGATTTTTATGTGTTTTGTATAGGAAAGGGAGTCAGTCATTTGTTACTTTGATTAGATATATCTGTAGAGATAAATGTGCATGTTGAGTTAATTACCAGGATATATTTATTCTTATGTTTGTGCATGGTTCTTTTTAAAACTGAGTGAGTTTGTCAGATGTTATCCTTGTAAATAAGCAAACTTCCTTATAAAATGTCTTTCTAGACAGATCACCTCCCTCGGGAAGTTTCTATCTAATATGTGACAGTTCAACATTTACTCTTTATATAGGCCAAATTAATTAGACATCTTGGAAGTAGATCTTCTCCAACATAAAATACTTGACATCTTGATTTTTGCTTTGCCAACACTGGGGACTGTGAAAATCAATGTTCTATCACTTACCATTTATCTATGGTAATCTCTCATGAAAGCACAGATGCACAAAACCAAATCTACACCACATTATTTACTCAATTAAGTTCTGCACATTTTTTTAGTAGAGCCAATGAATTCAAATTTTTTTTTTAATCTTTTGTTAGGTACTCTTAGTATTGTGATGATATGACCACACCCAGATGCTGCTGCTTAAATATTTATTTGTGTGACATTTCTTTAAATTCTTTTAAATTAAATTTAAAAAAAACACTTTTCTACCAACCAGTCCTTTAATGAATATATTTAACCAATTATTTTTTGATATGTAGAGATAGATAGATATGTGTTTTGATTTAAATTTGGTTAAACTCAAACTAAACATTTGAGTTTAATTTTGAAGTGGTTAAATAATTGACACACAGAAGTAGTGTAGCAAATGCCTATAATTATGTATTATGCACTGGAATAACAGCCACTGAAATATTGTACTTATAACTTCCTTGTATCTTATTCTTACTGAGGGCCCAGAAAATGATTGTCATTGTATTTTTTACTGGGACTTTAAAAACTAAAGAAAAGAAGGAATAAAAACTTAGCTCAGTTGGAAGAACATTTAACTAGCATTTGTTATGCCCAAATGTTATGGTCCACAAAGACTACCAGGAACTGGACCACTTATGCAATAGCAAAGAGCTTTATTTGGGCTTCAGCTGAGTCTCTCCACCATCACCAATGCAGTGGATCAGAAAGGAGATCCTCAGCAGCTGCAAGGCAGGGTTTTTAGGGTTTTTGTTGGGGATGGAGCAAGGACCTGGAATTTCCAGGTTAGCAGTAACAAGATTAGGTGACATTCAAGTCTGTTACAAAGTTATTGGCTAACTAACATTGAGAAAGCTATCTTTAGACTTCAGGAATGTTGGGAATTTTCTGTGCCTTGAATGTTCTGCTACAAGGTTGTAGGCTGCATTCCTAGCATGAGCTTGACCTCAGGAATGTTAGATGTTTTCCTGTGCCTTGAATATTCTATCACAAGGTGTGTGAGCTGCCCAGTACAGATGCCCCACCCTGAGATAAGATAGTTTCCCATTCTTGTGGTTATCCTAAGGCTGTTTCTTGGGTGGGGGATTTTATGACCTTGTTCCTGGAATTGGTGACCTCTGGCCTAATTTTTCTTTTAAGTTAGGCTGATCCTAAAATGGAAACAAAATGGAGTTTTTATAGTCTTCTCAATGCTCAAATGTTAGAATCATCAAAACCCCTCATAAGAGTATGTGCCTGTTATTTCAGAATTTTGGAAGAGTAGGAAGAATTGTTACAAGTTCAAGATCATCCTCATGTAACTTGCAGTTTGGAACATAGACTAGAATTTAAAGATAAAATCTATAAAAGTCATTTCTCAGAGATGTCATTTCTCAAAATGATCATGACATGCTGGGCCTTGTCAGGAGACTAAGCTCTGTCTGACATGATGTCAGTGAAATTAGCAATTCAATATTACAAGTTAAGGCTTGTCAGTCTCAGAAACAGAAATTATTTACTTTAAACATATTGATAAATTTGAACAAAACATCACAGGGTTGGTACAAAATTTGCAATATTAAAAAGCTCAATGGAGTATCAAAATTTACATGAAGATGGAACCTGGATTGATAAACACAACTTATTGCTTTGCCCTTCTATTACGTTTGCATTGTTAATTCATGTCAGCAATAAATTATACAGGCCACTGTGCTTAATTAACATGAGGATTAGCTCATCATTGTTTCCACAGAGTAAACCTACTTAAAATCATGATTTTCTGACAGAGTTATATATGTTGATTTCACTGACATTTACATAAATGGTTTCTAAAGAAAATTAATATGTTTAATTTTTCTTATAAATAACTTTCTGAATCATCAGCAAATAATTTTGAATAATGGAAAATGTATTATAAAAATGTAAGCTGCTAATTTATTTATCCTTTGTGAAGGATTCAACTCCCGCAATTTTGTGAATAATATCCTTACTTTCAGCAGAAAGAACAGCTTCTCTATTTTACCCTCAGCAATCTCCACATTTCAAGGATGGTGTGCTAACAAAGTCAGTATAGATTACAATCTCTTTAAAACATATCAGCCACTTTTAGTATCCCAACTCTCCAGATAAAATATTTCCATTAAATTTTAAGAAATTCAGTTGACCACGTCCTTTGCTTTCCTGAAACTTTTCAGTTTCATAAGGTCCCATATATTGTTTGTTGACGTTAAAGACTGAGCTCCTGGTGTTCTGTTCAGGAAATTATCTCCTGTGCCAATCAGTTCAGGGCTCTTCACCGCTTTTTCTTTTAACAAATTTAGTGTGTCTGGTTTTATTATGAGGTCTTTGATCCACTTGACTTTAACTTTGTGCAGGGTAATAAGTATAGATCTATTTGCATTTTTCTACATGTAGGCATCCACTTAGACTAACACCATTCACAAAAGATGCTCTCTTTTTTCTATTGCATGGCTTTCACATTTTTTGGTCAAAAAATTTTACTCTTAAACAAAAATAATTGGCTGCCAAAATGAGCCCTTCTTTGGGACACCATTAGCGGGTCACGGTAACCTCCCTATCCCTGTTCTTATATACAGAGAAGGGGGAGATGTTGGAGACAAGCCCCGAGAAACTTCCAACCTTTTCTCATTTCCCCTCACCCTGCTGCACCTGGTTGACCTCCTTGACAGTTACAGAAATGTGCTAACTGTACCTTGACTTCCTAAAAGAACTGCAAAGTGTTCCAGGCCCCGGGCCAAGAAGATTCTGTAACTTCCACCCTGCCCCTTCCTGAGTTGAGCAACTCTAAAGTGGGACTTTCCAACCTGCCCCTCCCTGAGTAAAAAGGATTCTGTACCTAGCTCCTCCCTCGCCCCGCCCCTATCTAAGGTTGGCCTTATAAGCCAAATTTGACTCTTGTCAAGTAAAAAAACAAACAAACAAACAAACAAACAAAACAAAACAACAACAACAAAAAAATCAGTTATCCGTAAGTGCATGGGTTTCTTTCTGGGTCTCTGATTTGATTCCACTATTCTTCCAGTCTGTCTCTATGTCAATACCATGCTGATTGTATTAGAGTTGCTCAGTAGTAAATCTTGAGATCATGGATGGAGATAACTCCAGAAGTTATTTTATTGTACATAGTGGTTTTAGCTATTCTGTTCTGTTTGTTTTTCCCGTTGAAGTTGAGAATTCTTCTTTCGAAGTCTCTAAAGAAATGTGTTGGTATTTTGATGGGAACTGCACTGCACTTGTAGATTGCTTTTGGTAGTATGGCTACTTGCTACTTCTACTATGCTAATCCTACCAATCTTGAAGACGGGAGATCTTTCTATCTTCTGATACTTTCTTCAAACACTTGGTTTTTGTTTGTTTGTTTGTTTTCATACAAGTCTTTCACTTGCTTGGTTAGAGTCACACCAAGGTACTTTAGGTTATTTGTGGCTATTCTGAAGTGTGCTGTTTCCCTAATTTCTTTCTCAGTCATTTTGTCTTTTGTATATAAGAGGTCTACTGATTTTTTTTTTTTTTTTTTTAGTTAATTTTGTATCCACCACTTTGCTGAAAATGTTTATCAGCTGTAGGAGTTCCCTGGTACATTTTTTGGAGTCATTTATATACACTGTCATATTATCTGCAAACAGTCATACTTTGACTTCTCTCTTTCCGACTTGCATTCCCTTTATCTCATTAGTTGTCTTATTGGTCTAGCTAAGACTTCCAGTACTATGTTGAATAGATTTGGAGATAAATGGATAGCTTTGTCTTGTTCCTGATCTAAGTTTCTCTTCCTTTAGTTTGATATTGGGCATAGGTGTGCTGTATGTTGATTTTACTGTTTAGGTATGTGCCTTGAATCTTTCATCTCTCCAAAACTTTAAACATGACCAGCTGTTAGATTTTTTTTTCAAATCCTTTTTCAGCATCTAAGGAGAAAATTGTGTGGTTTTAGGAAAAGATCTTCACTAATCCTACATCTGACAGAGGGTTAATATCTAGAATATATTAAAAAATTCAAGCAAATAAACAACAAAAAACCAAATAATCAAATTAAAAATGGGAGACAAAGCTAAATAAGGAATTATCAACAGAAGAATATTGAATGGCAGAGAAAACTTTAAAAACTGCTTACTGTTCTTCCTCATCAGGGAAATGCAAATCAAAACAACTCTGAGATTCTAGCTCATACCCATCAGAATAGCTAATATCAAAAACTCCAACTGATAACACATGCAGGAGAGGATGTGGAGAAAGGGGAACACTCCCCCATTGCTAATGGGAATGTTAACTTGTACAACCACTTTGGAAATCAGTCTGACACTTTCTCAGACACCTGGGAATAGCGCTACCTCAAGAGCAAGCTATCTCACTCCTGGACATTTATCTGAAATATGCTCAACCATACAAGGACATTTGTTCAACTATGTTCAGAGCAGTTGTATTCATAATAACCAGAACCTGGAAACAACGTAGATATTCTTCGACCGAAGAACAGTACAGGAATTATGGCACATTCACACAATGGAATGTTACTCAGCAATGAATAACAAGGAAATCATGAAATTTGCAGGCAAATGGATGGAACTAAAAAAGATCATTCTCATTGAAGTTTCCAAGAAACAGAAAGACACCCCATGTATATACTCACTTATAAGTAGATATTAGCCATATAATATAGGAGAAACATACTAAAATCTACAGACATAAAGAAGCTAAACAACAAGTAGGACCCTAAGGAAGATGCTTAATCCTCATTCAGGAGGGAAAACAACAAAGACACCAGAATCAGTAGAGAGAGGGAACAGAACAGGAGCTTACCACAGATGTCCTCTAAAAGATTTCACCCAGCAGAGGATCAAAATAGATGTAGAGACTCACTTCCAAACTACGGACAGAGCACAGGGATTCTTATGGAAAAAGAGAGATGAGGAAGGACCTGGAGGGGACAGGAGCCCTACATGGAGACCAACAAAGACAAAGGCAGCTGGGCCTAATGGTGCTGCAGAGACTGATGCATCAACCAAAGACTGTTAGGATTATGCAACAGAGTTACATGGAGGGTTCACAAATCATGCCACAGGACTGGTTCCATGTGGGAGGTTTATTAAGGGAAGGGGAAAAGAAAGGGGAAAGAGGAGGAGGAAGGGAAGGGGAGAGGGAAGGGGGAATAGGTCACAGGGAGCATCTCTGGGCAGGGCAGGAGAGAAAGAGAGAGAGAGGAAGGAGGGGTTTCCAGTTCTCTTATAACGTTTCAGGTGGTTCATAGATGGCTTCACAGATGCCTAATATCTGTTCAGGTCCCTTGGGGCTGGTCATAGAGATGCCTCCTTAGAGATCCCAACAAAGACCATGCATAGAGAGGACCAAGACACCCTTCTCAACAGCTTAATCTCCATGTGGGTTCCCTAGTAGGAGGATAAGAGACACTTTCTGACATGAACTTTTTTGCCTACTCCTTGATCACTTCTCCCTGGAGGAGTGACCTAGCCAGCCCACAGAGAAAGAGGATCCAGGCGGTCCTGAAGGGATCTGATAGGCTAGAATAAGACAGCAGGGGAAGAGGTCTCACCTTATCAGTGGACAGGGATAACTATAAATGCAGGGCAGAACTGGGAGGAGATGAGGGAGGAGGCTACAACAGAGATACAAAGTAAATAAATTGTAATAATAATACTAATAACAATCCTGCTACTACTAATAATAATAAAAATAAAAAATGAAATTAAGAAGTTCCACTTAGGTGAACCCCTGCACAGATGTAGCCCATGGCAGTTCTGTGTCCAAGTGGGTTACATAGTAATGGGAAGAGGGACTGCCTCTGACATAATCTGACTGGCCTGCTCTTTGATCACCTCCCCTTGGTGGGGGAGCAGCCTTACCAGGCCACAGTAGAGGACAATGCAGCCACTCCTGATGTGAACTGATAGACTAAGATCAGAAAGGAGAGGAGAACCTCCCCTATCAGTGGACTTGGGGAGTGGCATGCATGCAGAAAGAGGAGGGAGGGTGGGATTGGGAGGGGAGGAGGGAGGGGCCTAAAGGGGGATACAAAATGAATAAAGTGTAATCACTAAAAAAAAAAAAAAAGAAGTTCCACTTATATGAGCTACATTTAACTTGGTATATCATAAATATTTGCTACCAAAAATGTGTTTATTTTCTTGTGTTTGTTCTAATTCCATAAATTATTTAATGTAAAATAGAAACAAATATTGTATATTACATATTTGATAATATGACTCAGTGATCATAAATATACATATTTTTATTTTTTAATTCCATCATTGTCTTGATTGCAACTTCTCTTGATTAAAGTCTATACATTCTGAAGATTTTATTTTAATTATGTATTAGATAAGAAAGTCTTGAATAAGTTTCTAATTCTATTTCATTCTATACATTTTAACTGATACAATATAAACATAGGGTAAGTGATCAAACTACTTCTTCCACTCTATAATAATATACTCAGAAGGATTTCATTGTTGTATATTCCCCCACTGTTCAAAAGGTGGACATTTACTATTAGACTAAGTCAACCATTTTGTGAGTCTAATCTTTGCTGTTGAGTTTATACAAACTACATCCCTGACGTCAAGAATCCTTTATCCAGCAGCTGATGGAAATAGATGCAGAGACTGGCAGCCAAACAATGGGCTCTGCCTGAGGAGTCTTCTGGAAGAGTGGGAAGAAGGATTCAGAGAATGGAAAGGGCCATGGACACAGATATACAGCCCAGTCATCATGTGGTTCCCTTATCAGTTGGAGTGGGGTGTTTCTGACTCTGTTGCCTGCCTTTCAAATCCTCCTCTAGCTTTGCTGCCTTGCCCGAGTTCAGTGGGAGAGGATGCTCTCAGTCCTGTTGTGGAATGTTAGGCCAAGGTGGATTGGTGTATACAGGAGCCTCCCCTTTTCAGATGGAGCAAATGGGGAGATAGTATTGAGTGTGGGACTGTGAAAAGAAGAGGGAGGAGTCTGAGATTAGGTTGTAAAGTGGTTAAATTAATCAATTAATGGGAACAAATAATCCTTTTTTTTAGTCTGTTACAAAAACACACATATATTTGAAGTCCAAGTACTGGTTTATTGCATAGTTATTGGTCTACTTCTATGAATAGGCTACAATAATTTCTCACTTATTTCAAACATATTCCTTTGTTTGAGCAAAATTTATACACTCTATCCACATAATTCTTCACCTCATCAATTTACTAGCTATATCTCCAATCACACAATTTTCAATTTCAAAGAAGTGATAGCAAAATGCCTACAAATTATATATAACTAAAAATGTGGCCCTTTCAATGGTCACATATAATGTTTATTAAAATGGACTGTCTCTGACATGTACTCAGTGGCTGGTTCTTTGAATACCCCCTCCCCCCAAGGGAGGAGCAGCCTTGCCAGGACATAGAGGAGGACACTGCAGCCAGTCCTGATGAGACCTGATAAACTAGGGTCCGATGGAAGGGGAAGTAGAACCCCTGTATTGGTAGATTTGGAGAGGGGAATGGGAGAAGATGAGGGAGAGAGGGTGGGATTGGGAGGGAATGAGGGAAGGGGTTATAGCTGAGATGCAAAGTAAATAAAATGTAATTAATGTAAAAAATTAAAAAAGGAAAAAATATTGCCTTAAATTCTGCCTAGTGTGTTATAGTACTGTCTCTATAAGTGTTTATATTCTTATGATAGTTTGCTTCTAATTTTCATTTAAAGTGACACCCCATGTCAGGCAAAATAATGACGCTAAAAACTGTTCCCATACCAATCCTAAACTTGTTATCATATTATCTGATATATTAATCAGTTTAGGTTGTTGGAGGGAAGGACATAATCTATCAACTGTCTTAGTTTCTTTTCTGCTGATGTGATAAAATACTATAATAAAGTAACTTAAGGGGGAGGGGGACTTAAGGGTTTGCTGCACTGGGCCTGGAGACATGTTTTAGTTAAGAGGTTTAGAATCCTAACTACTCTTTTAGGGAACCTGAGTTTCATTCACAACATCTATATTGGAATTACACAAGTAATTCCAACTCCAGAGATTAACTAAGGCATCTGACATGTCTGAGCACATGCACTCATGTACACTCATGGCACTCATGTACCTACAAGCAGACATTGACACATATACAAAATTAAAAGAAAATAAATATCATACACATATCTATACATAGCTATTCAGTTCACTCCATATATATGCACATATATGTATGTGTGTGTTTGTGTGTGTGTGTGACAGAGAGAAAGAGAGGGAGAGAAAGAGAGAGGAGTCAAAAGAGTAGTATGTTATGACAAGTATGTCATACAAATAGTATGACAAGTATGTTAATGGGTGAAAAGCTTGAAAAGGATAGTCACATTGCATCTACAATCAAATACCAAAAGTAGAGAATGAAGGCATGCTACTGTTCAGGTTTCTTTCTCTATTTTATATATCCCTGGGTTTCCTGCCCAGAAAGCTGTCTTGACCACTAAAATTCAACCAATGAAAACATGACAAGCAATCATGCTTGATGCCCATCCCCTGGGTGGTAATTAACACAAGCACTATCTATCAGTATTTCAGTCAATGACAAATTACATATGTGATGATGGTACCAGAGGTTTTTATGCTCTAGTGTTATTTTACCTATCTTTGATTTGCAATTATGCTCTATTACGTTTGCAGAACAAAACTGCCTACTAATATATTTCTCATAATATGTCTTGGAATTTGGTAGATAGGTGACTGTACTTAGACTAAGTATCTTATATAGCAAACATTTATTTCTTTTAGTTCTGTAGGCAAGGAGGTACAAGGACAAAGCACTAGAGCGTTCGGAGTCTGGTATGGAAGCAAATCTATTCTGGCTCACGGAAGGTGTATAGGTTTGAGGATGTAAGCTCAATGCGAGACTACTTGCCTGCCTGCTCAGTACCGTAGATTGTGTTTCCAGAATGCAAAAAAAACAAACAAACATATTTTTCTGTCTCAGATGACAAAAATGATATGAAAAATGATTTCTTTTGGGTCAATTTTCAACTATATTAACACTTTCTGGTGGACTACTAGATTAGTATTAATTTTCTCCAAAAATATTTACTTGCGAATATCATCATTATAGGAGTTGATGTTTCATATAAAGACCTTAGAATAACAAATATTCAGTCCACTCTCAATAGCAAGGAGAACTAAGGTCACATATTTAAGTATTAGATGGCCTCCGTGGGGGAAGAATGCAATGAATGTTCTGGATAAGTCTAACGTAGTCATGCTTTCGGAAGAAAGAAAAAATAGTACCTAAATCACTTGGGAAAACATGCAAGACGGGTCCTAAGTTACGTAGGCTCATTATCAAATCTTCTTCTCCTACTTCTACTTCTTCGTTTTCTTCTTCATGATTAGTCTTCACTGTTTCTACTGAAATTTGTGATGTGATCATTATAAAAGACAAAGTTAATATGAAACATTTTAACATGTTCATAACAAAGCGTAGTATCACTTCTCTATTACTCAAAACTCAAAAGCACAGTATGCTATATCAAGACACTTCAGGCTGTCTTTTGAAACATGAAATAAAGATTAGGAGGTTATTTAAGACTAAGATAGTTCTTAAAATTTTACTTCCATTTATAAATTCCTTGTTTTCTCTAAAGAGATTTCTAATAAAAATACTCTTATTTACTGATTTTGACATACTATAGGTTATAAATGTGAAACTAAATTATTATCAGGTAAAAAGGGTGGATGAATAGTCTATTCACACACACACACATATATTTATACACACACACACATATTAGATATGGAGAGAAAGTTTGCACCATTTTTAAATCAATATTGTATGCTTTTTATATGTATAAAATATAATTTGCATAATGCTCCCCAACACCTTGAAATAACTGAGAGACCACAAAGCAATTAAATTGCAGACATGTGCACATATACTGTTTATGTATTCCTCTTTTGAA
>REGO01001386.1:12621-22866 GCA_010120015.1 Rhombomys opimus | reverse complement strand
AGGGCGGGAGTGTGGGGTTGGGGAGGGAATGAGGGAGTGGGATACAGCTGGGACACATAGTTAACAAAATGTAACTAAAAAGAAAAATAAAATTAAAAAAAATATTTTAAAAGGGCAAAGAAAAGTCAAGGTGGAAACTGCTTAGAAAAATCTGTAAAAAAAATATAATTGTAAGGAAACAAAAAAAAGTGCTTTACCAATTATACAGCAATGTAGCATATGTTTTATATATATATATATATATATATATAAAATTTCATAGTTTTAACTTAGTTACAAAAAGGTTTGGGGTGATTTCATTGCAGTTTGTTTTGATCTTCTCAGAAATTAATATATTTATGGTAAAAATATAAGTTCACTTTTACTATCTCTCCTTAAATGAGTTAGCATTATCTAAATGTTCTGCAACAACTTTAAATATTCTTTTATTGGTAACTGTAACAACAACTGTTATAGCAGGTCTCTAATTTCATTCCTTCATAGAAAAGATAGTATGAATTTATATATTCTTCTTGCCTTCTAGGAGTTTAATTTAAGCAATGAGAGTATCAGTACAAATATATCAGTATTTGCAACTATGTTAAATATTTGTGAGATATATGTGATTACATTTTATAAAGGATGGACTAATGTAGCATTACAGATCTTTCTGTTCTCAAAGAGGATGACAATTATGTACAAATATTGTAACAACTATTGCTTTAAAGTTATACATATATAAAAAATCTTTTTCCAACAGAGAAGTTTGAAGCAGTTATTCGATTATGTAACTTCTCACTTGACAGTTTTATGATATTGATAGAAAAAGTGAATAGATTGTATATGTTAATTTATCCTACATGCCTCTCCTAGAATTACTTCTATTTTAAATATAGCATTTTAAAGAAAAATATTGATTTTTGTTTGAAAAGACTTATTTGAAAGAAATATAATAGAAGCAAAACTGATAGTAATATTTCAAATGGCATAAAAGCCATCTGTTTCACTATTTATTTAAGAGATAAAAAGAAAACAACAAGAATAAAAAAAAACCTTAGAGAAATGCCTCCTCTAAAATGTTATTTACCAATGCATCTTATTTGCCAACTTGCCATTTTTGGTGTCTTTTTGTTTAAATGGACTAATAGGTAAAATTTTTAGTTTGGAAAGTTGAACTCAGGCAAGAATAAAAATCCAATCCAGCTAGGATTTATTTCAGCTGTAGCAATTATTTCCACTGGAATACATCAACACAGCCTTAAGATATTTATGTTTTTGTAATCCTAGCCATCATTTCTATAAAAGTAGGAATGATAATATTTTGTCATGTTGCTAATGTTAATTGTTTACATGACACATAATAGAGATTTTGTCAGAAACTGCTGTTCCTGCATAATTCTGATCCCATAATGAGCACTCTCCTTCTGAAACATCTCATTGAGAATGACTAATGAATACAACATCTGTAATTATTTAAATTTTATTCCTATTGTAGATCGAATTTTTATGTATGAGTGGTCTTTGAAGTAACTCTCACAGGAAAAATGAATTTAGTAATTAAGAGTGGGATGATTGTAATTATTTTCTATAATAATATTTTTCATGTTATTAAATAAAAAGGAAATGTTTTCAGATGGGAGTGGGACACCACTTGTTGTAGTATTTTTCCCCTGTTACTTCTTATTAGAAAATGTGGCCATATTGATTATACTAGAAAATATACATGCTACTTTAAATACTAAAGTGCAGTAGCTGTTTCATGAGAGATAGCACTTTCATAATTTTGATTCATATATTGCAGGTCTTCCAAGTGCATAAATTTTACTTTAAGAGAATAATAATATAAAGAAGTTTTATTAACATAAATAAATATTATCATGTGACAAACATGTATTTGTAATCAACATGATTTTTATGAATACTAATGATAATATGATTGATTGGGATTTGAAGAAAGAATAACAAAAGTAATTCTAAAATGAAAAAAATATACTACTAATTGAAAGATATTCCATTGAGGATAATTTGTAACATCGATGTGAACAATATGAAAATTAGTAAACATATGGGGACTTCACCAAGGTGTCAATTTATTCAGGAACCTTCTAGTTCTCATGACTTTGGATGAGAGTTGTAGGAGTCTATGGCTAACCCTTGAGTTAAAGCACTTTATGTTTTGTTATAATATACTACAATGATTTCTGGAATTATTTTCAGCATTTTAAACAAAATTTTAATTTTGAAGGGTCATTCTGGGATTATGAAAAGAGAAAAATTTAGGAAAACCCAAATTTTGCAAAATAACACATCATTCGATCAAAACAAAGTTTGGCCATATGTTCATAAGGTTGCGTGTGTGTTTGTGTGTATGTGAGTGTGTGTGTGTTTGTATCTAATTAGAAATGCTTAAAATAATAAGAACTGAAATTTAAATAGTGAACACAAACATTCAATGGTTCATATTTTTATGTATTATGCTTATGAAATCACAGGAACTTGATGGATCTTATTATAATTGGAAATCAGTGAAACTTGGTGTTGGTCTTAAAGGGAGAAGTAAAATTTTGCAGGGCACAAGAATAAGTGTTGTGGCTTGATTATATAAGTGTCACATAAAAAGTCTCAAAAGCAAAATCTGTTGATAAGATATTTACTGAAAAGTGGTTTTGAGTTGAAGAAAGCAAATCATTTGGGGAATGCCTATGAGAAAAGTGCTGATTAGAATTTTTTGACTTGAAGCAAATAAGATGGTCATACAGTGGTGGTACATACCTTTAATCTCACCACTGGGGAGGCAAAGGCAGGTAGACCTCTGTGAGTCTGGTCTATAAAGTGATTCCAGGACAGCTAGGACTACACACAGTGAGACCCTGTCATGGAAAAACATAAAACAAAACAAACAAACAAACAAAACAGAAATAAATAAGATTTTTCCAGGAACAATGAACCTCAATTGAAGAATCTCCTTAATTAGTTTGGCTTGTGGACATGGCTGGAGAGTGTTTTCTTGGTGATGCCCCAGGTCCCACCTCTGAGAAAAAGGTATCAGACTGGTCTGATGCTCTTTGGGTGGATGACACCTAAATGAACATTGGTACAAAGTCCCAATTTGTTTCTAATATCAGAGATCAGACCTCTACTCTTGCCTGATGCATCTAAAACAAAAAGGGGGAACTGTAGAGAGCTGTGTAATACCGAGCCTTAAAGATGGAGCTGGTTTCCACCTTCCACCTTCCCGATGGTGAGTGCTCTCTGTCACAAACAACTCCATATTTGGCTAAGGCTGAGGATCTGGCTTGCTTCCGTGTATGTGGACGTATCTGCATTGCCCACGTGGCACGCTGGGCTTGGCTACCCAGAGGCTATTTTAAGCTGTGGGCTGGCTTTCCCCAGGGTCAGAAGATTGTTCAAGGTTCCTGAATAAACTGCATTGAGAAGAAAATAATAATAATAATAATAATAATAATAATAATAATAAAATAATTTCAACTCTGCCTTATATACAAAAGAAAACCCTCTGTTGGAGATTGGCATGGTTATCTGTTCATTCAAATGCTAAATTCTGGACTACAAGATCTAGTTGATGTCCAGATGAGTGCATTCTCACGTGCGTTGAATGATGTGGTAGAAACTTTGCTCCCCAATTATCCCTGGTTGGTTAATAAAAAGTCTGGACAACCAAAAAAAAAAACAACCTAGCCAACTGTGTTTAGTGGCAATACTAGGGATGTGGCCCTGGGTTGCTTAAAAAAACAAGCTGAGTGAGTAAGGGGGTACAAGACAGCAAGCAAGTTACTGTATCCAAGATCATTCTTTGACTTCACTTAATGATGAATTGCAACCCATAATCCAAATGAACTATTATTCTCTTCAATTTGCTTTTGTTCAGAGGTTTTGTTTGTTTGTTTGTTTTTAATCAGGATACAGGAAGTATACTACATTAAAAAAAATAAAACATTTGGTGCCAAAAATGAGAAATGCATGTGATGTGCATGGTCATTTTGTTTTTATTAGAATATTGTTTTAGAAAAGGCTGTGTGCTCAGAGTTTGAGGAGTTATATTTTCTAATTATTTTTTTATTTTTTTACATTAATTACATTTTATTCGCTTTGTATCCCAGCTGTAAGCCCCTCCCTCATTGCCTTCCAATCCCACCATCCTTCATCTCCTCCCTGCCCCTCTTCAAGTCCACCAATAGGGGAGGTCCATCTCCCCTTCCATCTGACCCTAGCTTATCAGGTCTCCTCAGGACTGGCTGTAATGTCCTCCTCTGTGGCCTATCAAGGCTGCTCATCCCTCGGGAGAGGGGGGGCAGATCAAAGAGCCAGCCACTGAGTTCATGTCAGAGACAGTCCCTGTTCCTCTTACTAGGGAACCCACTTGGAGACTGAGCTGCCATTGACTACATTTGTGCAGGGATTCCAGGTTATCTCCATCATGGTCCTTAGTTGGAGAATCAGTCTCAGAAAAGACCCCTGTGCCCAGATATTTTTGTTCTATTGCTCTCCTTGTGAAGCTCTTGTCCTCTCCAGGTCTTATTAACTCCTCCTTCTTTCATAAGATTCCCTGCACTCTGCCCAAGGTTTGGTTATGAGTCTCAGCATCTGCTTTGATACACCTCTGGGTGGAGTCTTTCAGGGCCCCTGTGTGGTAGGTTCCTGTCCTGTTTCTTGTTTTCTCCCTCTTCCAATGTCCAGCCCATTTGTATTTCTAAGTGAGGAGATATATTGACAGCTTTCAAGATAGGAATATCAAAAAAGGTACAGACAATGGTATCTGTTTGTGAAGGTTCAAAGGAAATTTGAGAGGCTCCCAAAGACACTATCAGAAGCATTTGAGACTGCATTTATAAATTTACCTAATAATTACATATAAAATTTGTATAGTAACTAAAGAATAAGAAACCATGAATTTGAGTTGGGGGACCATGAGAGGTGATATAAGGTGTAAAAGGAAGTGGGGAAATATGTGCATAAAGTAGTTGTATATAAAAATTTAAGAATAATTTTAAAAATTTACAAAAGACTTTCAGAGCCAATAGATATTTCACATTAATACTATATGATATTTTTGGTCAGGTGGAGCTGAAGAATCTGCTGTAATTAACAAGAAATCAGTAGCACTGAAGTGAGAACCTTGCTTTACTGGGACAACTGACATTGAGTAGTAGTGCTGCAAAAGTAGCTGTCAATTGATAAGTGACCAGCATGGCTGTAGTGGAATTTTCTAGGAAGTATTTTCTTCAGTTCACCACATAGAAACTGTGGCTGGTGGCCAAGTATGCAACTCAACCTATCACCAAAATCTGGTAAGGTGTAAGAGTCTTCATTTTGGAACTGTTTTTGGTGACATAAAAGGACAGAACTTAAGGGGTCATGGAGAGACATTGAGGCTTAGCACAGAATGTAGTATATTTAGAATTTCTGGCGTGAAATCAGGCCATTGGTGAAGGTACAGTTTCAGTTGCAGTGGGATCTCCAAAATTTTTGAGATTGAAGGACTTTGTGATGAACACCAAAATTTGGATTGTGACAGGGGAGTCTTCTGGATCTAATGAAACAAGATGGGTATGATGTGGACTGCAGAGACAAATAAATGGATCTGTACGTCTTTGGAGCCCAGAAGATCATGAAAGAGTTCCAGATGTCAGACACTGAGCTATACATACTGTTGGATTTGGTTTTGCTTTGCTTTTAATAAAACATGTGGCTTGGCATCTATGCCATGGAAAAAGAAAACGTATAATTTGTTTTGGGTTGTACAAAAGCCAACTTTCTTTGAATTTTGATGTTGAATTTTTAAAGAGAACTTGAAATATAACATGTTTTATTATTTTAGGTTACAGGATTTTGTTGTTTTTTTCCTTTTATTTTTTATTTTTATTAATTACAGTTTATTTACTTTATATCCCCCCTGTACCTCCCTCCCTTCTCCCCTCCCAATTCTACCCTCCCTCTTCCTCACCTGTGTCCCTCTCCCAGTCCACTGAAAAGGGAGGTCCTCCTCCCCTTCCCTCTGCATATATGTTATGCATGTATGCTTGTGTACATACATATATTGCATGCATAACTTCTTAGAAACCATTTAATATGGGCTAGATTTTCTCACTTTTGCTTACACAGAGCAATTAAACTTTATTTAAAGTGAGCTTTGAAAGAAATTGTTTTTTACATCAGAGAAAAGGTAGCATATTAAACAACAGGAGTAAAAAAATGAGGAACTGCACAAAAGAAATGAAAACCTGTAAGTATATATTATCTCTGAGATTACAGGATTTTTAAAGTTAGACTTTATTTTATATTTTAACATATTGACATGAATCTGGAATGAAAAATGAAGGAGTGTTGATGGTCTATACGGATGTATATGTATGTCAAGTCAACAAGGAGTCAATTATACTGTATTGTATTCCTCAACTTGAAAAAGAAAAAAAAGCTAGAGTTGCATAAGAAAAGGGAACATGAATGCAGAAACTGCCTTCATCAGATCAGCCTGTGAGGATGTCTAACAGATAGTAATGTGAAAACTCCCAGCCCCTGCAGGGGGTGCCACCACTATGGAGATGGTCCTTGGAAAATTTTTTTTGAACTCTTTTTGAAATTTATTTTTTAATTAATTAGAGTTTATTCACTTTGTATCCCAGCTGTAGTCGCCTCCTTCCTTCTCTCCCAATTCCACCTTTCTTCCCTCATCTCTTCCCATATGCCTCCCCTACTCCACTGATAGAGGAAGTCCTCCCTCCCTTCCATATGACCCCAGCCTATCAGGTCTCATCAGAACTGGCTGCATTGTCTTCCTCTGTGACCTGTCAAGGCTGCTCCCCACCTCAGGGGGCAGTGACCAAAGAGCCAGCCACTGAGTTCATGTCAGAGACAGTCTCTGTTTCCATTACTAGGGAACACACTTGGACACTGAGCTGTCATTGGCTACATCTGTACAAAGGTTCCAGCTTATCATGATGCATGAAAATAATCTCAGTAAGTCATAAAAAACAAGCCAGTAAGCACTATTCCTGCTTCAGTTTTTGCCTCCAAATACCAGTCTTGAATTCGTTTTTTGTTCTCTTTAATAAATAATCTACTTTCCATATGAATTGCAGCCCCTTTGCTGCTCTACTCCAAGTACCCCACACCCACTCCCTTTCTTCTCAGAGAAGGGAGAACCCCCCCCCCAACATGTACCATCCTGCCTGTCCACTTCATGTCATATCAGGACTAAGGGAGTCCTTTTCCTCTGAGGCCAGGCACTGCTGCCCATCTAGTAGAAAGTGATCTAACAGTAGGCAACTGTGTCCATGTCAGTGACAGACTCCTCTTCAGTTGCTAAGGGACCCACATGAAGACTGAGCTGTCCATCAGCTCCATAAGTGTATCAGGCCTAGGTCCAGTCTATGCATGCACTTAGGTTGGTGGTTCCATCTGTGTGAGCAGCCATGGACCTGGGTTAACTGACGCTGTTTGTCTTCTTGTGGAGTTCTCATTTACTTCAGGTCCCTCTCTTCTTCCCCCAATCCTTCCACAGGATTCCCAGATCTCTTCTCATATTCGGCTGTGGTTCTCAGCATATGTTTTGATCTGCTGTGTGGTGGAGCTACTCAGAGAACGGCTAGCTTGGCTCATGTCCGCAAGCATAGCAGAATATCATTAATAGTGACAGGGGTTGGCCCTCTCCCATGAGCTGGGTCTCAGGATAGGCCAGTCATTGGTTGGGCATTTTCTAAAACTCTGATACCTCTTTATCCCTGACCATCTTGTAGACAGGTTAAATTTTGGGTTAAATGTTTTGTGGGTGTGTTGGTGTCCCCCTCCCTCCACTGGAAGTCCTACCTGGCTACCAGGAGTAACCACTTCAATCTCCATATCCCTCACTGATAGGAGTATCAGCTAGAGTCACCCCATATCCTCGCAGGAGCATACCCTGAAGCCGGGCTCCAGATTGTCACAGAGATCCCCACCCTCCACTTCCCATCCATCTCCTAACCCTCTTACCTATCACCTACATTCTTCCACACCTGGTCCCCACTCTAGTTCACCTTCCCACCCTCTCTCCCAACCAGACCTCTCTCTTCTTCCTATGTCTGCTTTATTTTCCCTTCTGAGTGATATTCAAGTGACCAATAACGTCATCTAGAAGAAGCAGTAGTATATAGGAAATAAAAGAAAGACCATAGTTTTTGGAGTCTAGAAGATATGTAATCTGGCCATTCTGCTTATCTGGTTGCCATTCTGTGAACAGACTGAAAACAACTGAATTGTATCCTAGAAGCTGAACTTTAAAAAGGTTGATTCCATAGTACAAAAATAAAAAGCAAATAAGCAAGCACAGTGGCTCACACCTCTAATTCCATCAGTCTGGAAGCTGATGACTGCCATGAGTTGAAAGACAGCCTGTACTCATAGTGAGTTCCAGAACATACTGAGCTATAAAGTATGAATGAAACCCTGTTTCAACCAACCAACAAGTAAAAACATGCATACACACATGTACACATATGCACATGAACACATACACACACAAAAGAAGGGGTGCAAGAAGCATCATAGGTAGGCAGTGGAAGACCCAGCGAGTTGAATAACCCATAAAACTGGGAACTTTTAATGTGGAAAAATACATTTCTATGTGAGGTTGGAAAAGAAAATCAGTGTAAAGATAATTTTTATATTTTTGTCGATAATTGGAAAAGAAAGTGCAAGAATTATTTGCCAGGCTCCTCAGTGTGTGTGTGTGTGTGTGTGTGTGTGTGTGTGTGTGTGTGTGTAGCAATATTTGAGGAAAAAAGATGAATTGAAAATCAATTTTTTGAATAGACTTCCACAACAGGAAACTAGTAAACTCTTAGTAGGAAGAAAGAGAAGGACAATGGGACTCCTGGAAACACATCAGCACTCCTGGAAACACATGGAAACAGATAATACAGGAGCAGCTGCTTCAGTGTCCTAGAGAATGAAACAAAGCAGCAGGCCACCTAACAATGATATCCAAAGATGAGGCCTCCAGGATGTCTGTTGGACAGAAGCATAACTACAGGATTCAAAACCAGAAATGTGCATGGCATGAAACTTCAAAACTGTTAATGATCTTTACAGATGTACCTGGCTCATGTTGTTCACAGATATAGATAAGAAAGCGAGATGATGAGTTACCTGTGCCCTATAGAAATAAATTTAACAAGGAAAGTGTTAATAACCATCATCCTGCTATGATTTTCTGAAAATAATATAAATATAGGGGGTGGTTGACAGGTTTTGAATCATAGAATCAAGTATTACCTGACTCTTGTAAATGAAGATATTTTATCCATAAATGCATGTTACAATAATTGAAATTACCCAAAATAATAATAGAAACTATATGTAATAAAGGATAATATACCTTTGATTTTTATAATAAAAAATGAATAATGACTCCATGCTATACTGATTTATTTTACATCAATGCAAGGAACTTTGTCCTTATTAATAAGAATTATTTGAGTCTTTTGAATGCAAATGATGCATTACTCACATAAAAGAAAGAATATTATAACTGTTAAATACTTGAGTCAATGTCTTTCTAATAGAGAAAAATAAAAGCACAGAACACATACTATTCATGTGAATAGAATACATATACATACTTAAGGGATTTTATTTTGTGTCATAAACTGCTTTGAGGGAAATAAACTTTTTCAAAAACAATGACTCTTTGACATTAAAAGACAATTAAAATTATTGAAAAAAATTATGAGGTTAGATGCAGCAATGATACTAACAAACTTTAAAAGTATTGCATTTATTTATTTTGTATAGTTAAGTGGACAGATGTTTGAAAGAGTGAGTTTTGCCTTTTCATCATTGGGTTCCAGGGACTGAACTCAGACCATCAAACTCATGCCTTTACACTCACATAAAGTTTCATGTAGCAAGCCCACCAGCAAACTTTTTGACAGGATTCTAATACCATGGGCGTTCCTTAGGAATAATACATATTTAATTAGATTGATATTCACAGCTTTCAAAATTTTACCTCTTATTTATTTATTTATCTATCTATTTATTTATTTATTTATTTATTTATTATTTTTCTTCTCAATGCAGTTTATTCAGGAACCTTGAACAATCTTCTGACCCTGGGGAAAGCCAGCCCACAGCTTAAATAGCCTCTGGGTAGCCAACCCCAGCGTGCCTCATGGGCAATGCAGATAGGTCCACATACACGGAAGCAAGCCAGATCCTCAGCCTTAGCCAAATATGGAGTTGTTTGTGACAGTGAGCACTCACCATCGG
>REGO01001386.1:0-11236 GCA_010120015.1 Rhombomys opimus | reverse complement strand
GAGATAACCTAGAACCCCTGCACAGATGTAGCCCAGGGCAGTTCAGTGTCCAAGTGGGTTACATAGTAATGAGAAGAGGGACTGCCTCTGACATAATCTGACTGGCCTGCTCTTTGATCACCTCTCCCTGGGGGGGAGCAGCCTTACCAGGCCATAGTAGAGGACAATGCAGCCACTTTTGATGTGAACTGATGGACTAAGATCAGAAAGGAGAGGAGAACCTCCCCTATCAGTGGTTCTTAAATTATCTTTTCTTTTTTTTTCCTTTTTTTTTTTAAATTTTTCATCAATTACACTTTATTCATTCTGCATTCCCCAAAAGCCCCTCCCTCCTCCCCTCCCAATACCACACTCCCTCCTCCTTCTGCATGCATGCCACTCCCCAAGTCCCGCAATGAAAGGAGGAAGACCCCAAGCCCCAAGATGGTGCTGCTTAAATAAGCCCCGACTGCACTTATGTGACATGGAGTGACGTGTCATACCCTATTTTTCCACAAGACACCTTATTGTTTTCCCAATGTTCAGTTGTGAGTCTCCACATTTGTTTGGGTCTCTACATCTGTTGCTGGGTATAGTCTCTCTGAGGACAGCTATGCTAAACTGCTGTCTTTGAGCATAGCAGAGTATCATTAATAGTGTCAAGGGTTGGCTCTCACCCATGAGGTGGGTCTCAGGTTGGGACAGGCATTAATTGAATGTTCCCTCAGTCTCTGCCCTGTCTTGATCCCTGCACATCTTGTAGGCAGGGTAAATTTTGGAAAGAAGTTTAATAGGTAAGTTAGTGTTCCCCTTCCTCCCCAAGGATTCCTGTCTAATTAGAGGGTACCTTTTTCAGTCTCCATGACCTCTGTTAAGCACTTAAAGAAATGGTTAGTGTCCTTAGTCAGGGAAACGTAATTCAAAACGTCTCTGAAATACATCCTTACAACCATAAAGATCAAAATCTCAAGTGACAATACATGCTGGAAAGGAGGAGGAGAAAGGGGAACCCTCTTTCATTACTGGAAAGAATGCAAACTTGTACAACCACTTTAAAAATTAATCTGGTGTTTTCTCAGAAAATTGACTCTACCTCCAAACCCAGCTCTACCACTTCTGAGTATATACCCAAAAAATGTCCTACCGTGCAAAAAGGACACGTGCTCAGCTATGTTCATAGAAGCTTTATTCATAATAGCCAGAATCTGGAAACAACCTAGATGTCCCTCAACCAAAGAATGGAAGCAGTAATAGTGGTACATTTACACAATGGAATACTACTCAGAAATTAGAAACAAGGAAATTATGAAATTTGCAGTCAAATGGATAGGACTAGAAAATATCATCCTGAGTGAGGTAACCTAGAAGCAGAAAGACATGCATGGTATATACTCACATATAAGTGGGTATTAGCCGTATAATATAGAATAAACATACCAAAATCTAAAGACCTAAAGAAACTAAACAATAAGGGGGCCTCTAGTGACAATACTTAATTCTTTTTCAGAAAGAAAAACTGGATAAACACTGGAAGCAGTAGAACAGAGGAACAGGATGGGAGCCTACCACAGATATCCACTAAGTGACTCCACCCAACAGGGGATTGAAGCAAATACAGAGACTCATAGCCAAACTTTGGACAGAACACATGGGTCTTATGGAATTAATGAGATATAAAAGGATCCAGAGGGGACAGGAGCCCCCCCCCCAAAAAAAAAACAGCTGGGCCCAGGGGGGACTGGAGAGACATATGCATTTACCAAACACCATGCACGGAGAGGACCTATCCCCACTGCTTAGTTGTAGCCAATAGACAGCTTAGTCTTCATGTGGGATCCCTAGTAAGGGATTAGACAAGTCTGTGACATGAACCAGATTGCCTGCGCCTTGATCACTTATACCTGGTGGATTGACCTAGTTAGCTCACAGAGGAAGCGGATCCAGGGAGGTCTAGAGGGACATACAGTAGGAGAGGAACAGTTCCCCTGTCAGTGGAGTAGGTAAGAGGGATAGGGGAGGAAAAGGGAGGGATGGTGGGACCAGGAGGAAATGAGGGACAGGGCTAAAGTGTGATACAAAACAAATAAATTGTAAACCATCAGAAGCACCACCATCATAGTCATCAATTATACATATGCAAAAAGGCACACGGGGTATATGTACTCACTTATAAGCTGTTTTTAGCTATATAGTAGAGGATAAAACATACTACAATTCACACAGACAAAGATGATGAGTAACATGGAAGATCCAAGAGAGGATGATTAAATATCCCTCAGAAGGGGAAATAGAATAGACAGCAGAAGTGGATAAAGAAATAGAACAAGGTAGGAGAGAAATAAAGGTTGATCTCAGAACTGGGGAGAGCAGGGGAGAGAGGGCAGAGAGCGTGCAGAGAGAAGAGAAACCTTGGGTAAGAGCATTAATGTGACAAGCTGAAGACCTAGGACAGGGTATGCTTCTGGGGGAATATGGCTGTAACTCAAGCCAACACTATGCTTATGAAGAAGGGAAAATACAACTCAAGAAAACTAGCTACATTCAAGAAAACACAGAAATAAATAACTTCACTACAGCAAAACAAAAAGTAGCCAAGCACACACACTACCACAACCAACATAGAAATCAAAGGATCTAACAGGCACTGATAATTAATCTCTCTCAACATCAATGGACTAAATTCTCCAATAAAAAGACACAGACTAACAGAATGGATGCATAAACAAGACCCAGCAATCTGTTGCATACAAGAAACAAACCTAAGTCACAGAGATAGACATTACCTGGGGATAAAGGGTTGGAAGACGGCTTTCGAAGCAAACAGACCCAAGAAGCAAGCAGGAGTATCCATTCTAATATCTAACAAAATAGACTTTCAACCAAAATTAATCAAAAGAGATGGGGAAGGACACTTTATACTCATCAAAGGAAAATTCCACCAGGAAGACATCACAATCCTGAACATCTATGCCTCAAATACAAGAGCAGCTGCATTTGTAAATCAAACATTAATAAAACTTAAACCAAACATAGATCCCCACATGTTAATAGTGGGAAACTTCAACATTCCTCTCAACAAAGGACAGATCAACAACACATAACAGACATCTACAGAACCTTTCACCCAAACACAAAATAATTTACCTTCTTCTCAGCACCTCATGGAACCTTCTCCAAAATAGATCATATGGTTGGTTACAAAGCCAGCTTCAACAGATAAAAGAAGATTGAAATATTCCCTTGTATCCTATCTGATCACTATGGACTAAAATTGAACCTCAACAAAAACAGAAATAGCAAAAAGCCTACACATACATGGAAACTGAACAACTCACTACTCAATGACAGCTGCGTCAGGAAAGAAATAAAGAAATTAAAGTCTTCATAGAATTTAATGAAAATGAAGGCACAACTTAGCCAAACTTGTGGGGGCACAATGAAAGCACTGCTAAGAGGAAAGTTCATAGCACTAAGTGCTTTCAAGTAGAAATTTGAAACATCTCATTCAAGCAATTAAATGGCTCACCTAAAAGCCCTAGAAAAAAAAAAAGAAGCAGACACATCAAAGAGGAGTAGATGGCTGAAAATAATCAAACTTAGGGCTGAAATCAATAAATTAGAAAAAAAATAAAACAATTCAAAGAATCAATGAAACCAAGAGCTGGTTCTTTGAGAAAATCAACAAGATAGACAAACCCTTAGACAAACTAACTAAAAGGCAGAGAGACACTAGCAAATTAACAAAATCAAAAATGAAAAGGGAGACATAATGACACTGAGGAAATCCAAACAATCATTAGGTCTTACTTCAAAAGACTATATGCCATAAAATTTGGAAATCTAAATGAAATGGACAATTTTATTGATTGATTCCACTTACCAAAGCTTAATCGAGACCAGGTAAATCAATTAAATAGTCCTATATCCCCTAATATAATAGAAATGGTCATCAAAACTCTTTCTTCAAAAAAAAAAAAGCTCAGGGCCACAATGTTTCAGCACAGATTCCACCAGGCCTTCAAAGAAAAGCTAACACCAATACTCTTTAAACCATTCCACAAAATAGCAACAGTAGGAACACAACCATGCTCATTCAATGAAGTCACAGTCACCTTGGTACCTAAACCTCACAAAGACCCAACAAAGAAAGAGAATTTCAGGCCAATCTCTTTCATAAACATTGATGCAGAAATACTCAACAAAATACTTGCAAACTGAATACAAGAACATGTTAAAGATATCATCCACTATGACTAAGTAGGCTTCATCCCAGGTATGCAGGGGTAGTTCAATATATGGAAATCCATCAATGAGATCCACCATATAAACAAACTGAAAGAAAAAAAAAAAAACCAACAACACGTGACCATCTCCTTTGATCCTGAAAAAGCACTTGACAAAATTCAATATCCATTCATGTTTAAAGTCTTGGAGAGTCAGGGATATAATTCACATACCTAAACATAGTAAAGGCAATATACAGCAAGCCTCTAGCTAACTTTAAAATAAACCAAGAGAAACTTAAAATCAATCCCACTGAAATCAGGGACAAGGCAAGGCTGCCCACTCTCTCCATATCTCTTCACATAGTTCTTGAAGATATATCCTTAAACATTGCCTTAAACTAACATATGTCAGAGACAGTTCCTGTTTCCCTTACTAAGAAACCCACTTGGATACTGTGCTGCCATGGGGTATATCTGAGTAGGGGTTAGGGGTTCTAGGTTATCTAGGTTATCTATGTTATATCCATGAATGGTCCTTTTTTGGAGTATCAGTCTCAGAAAAGAACCCTGTGCCCAGATTCTTTGGTTCTATGCTAACATATCTTTATTATACTTGAAATTTCTCTCTTCCCGAAGCTTCACAGAGTAGAATTTCTACTAATTCCAAATAAAAAATGGGATGAGCAAAATCACATTTGAAATAGTCATTTCCACATCAGTGAACAAACATTCTCATATTCACCAGCCCTGATAGAATTTTTCTTCATATTTATTTTATTTCTCTGATAAGCATGAACATGTATTTAATTATAAATTAAAGATTGTGGTTGTTCAAATCAGTTTTCCCACTGAAATGAACTTTATTACATGACAATATGTCTTAGAAACTTTCTTTCTAGAAGTTGTTAGGTGCAGTCACCTTTGATTCATAAGTAGTAATTTTTGAAGACAATAGAAAAATGAGAAAGTAAAAGTGATCTTTCCTGGTAAAGCTGATGGCAGCAGTAGTTCATTTCAAGACGCTGGACACAAGTCCCTGCTATACACCGCATTCCTTGCTCACCAGAAGTAGATGCCGTTCATCTCAACAAAGGAGTCTCCTTAGTTCACAGGCATACATTATTCCCCTTTCATCCTATGAGCAGTGTCTTCCAGTTTTCCTTATTCTAGTTGTCTATTTCTAAGGGAAATTTTCATAGAATGAAAAGGGGGAGATTCAACATGTTTTTCTAATCACTCTCTTCACACATACTTTACATTTTCTATTTAATGATAGTGAGATGATGCAGAAAATTATGAATCAAAGCCATTATTCATGGTGTTGCCAAAACAAGATCTTGCTGCGGATCTGCCATTTGATGAGACATCCAATTTCATGTTTTATTATTTTTCTAAAAAGCTGAATTTTCCTTTAGTTGAGGGTGATTTTTATCTGTTGTCTTTGCATTCTAAATGGTTGATAAATCCAGAGGTAGAGGAGATTGGTATTTTAACTCAATAAACTTAATATTTATTAAGATATGAATCTCAGTGACTCATGCTTCCCTCTAGTTCTAGGAAATTCTTAGTCTTTTTCTCTTTGAATGATATCTTTTCATTATTTCATGTCCTTTCTAGTCTTAGCGCTTCTTAGTCATATGTTGAATTTGAGAAATCTGTTTTCTGTTTTGTAATTTTCATTTGGCATTTTCTCTTTGATCTTTGATATCACTTTTGTAAATTTTTGAAGTACAATCTTAACTTTTACAAGTTGTTCTTTAGCTGAATATAATATGTGAATTCTCCTGTAATTTAACCAGACAGCAGAGTCAAAAACCTGAATGCACAACCTTTAACAAATCATCGACATTCCCATGATTCAGTTTCTTCTTTACAAAGACAATGATCACACTGCCTATTTGGGAGGTTATTGTGAGTTGATACTTGTATTTCTGTATTACATTTATTGACACATATGCTCTAAACTTCATGAATCTGTACTGAGCCCAAAGTTTTCTATTGCAGCTGTATGGAAATGTAATGTCTTCTAAAATTCATCTTGCAAACTAGGACGACCACATAGGTGCTATTGCTTTTTATATAACACCTGTAAGAATAAAAAAATTCTTACAGGAGTACTGTTTTACTAGGAAGTTCCACGTCTCAATCAAGTATATGGGAACTTTGCTACTTACACGTACTTCTGCAGATCCCCCTCCGCCATTTCTCTATGTAAACATTTGATTTAGACAAATATCACTATTCCCAGTGTAACTCTTAGTGCGTGTATCTGTTATGTACTTTTGTCTTATTAGTTAATTCCATTATTTATCGACCTATGAAAGTATTTATAAATGCATGTACTGTGAATATTTTTGAGAATTAAGAGATTAAAAGCCACCATTGCTGTTGATTTTTTAGTCACATACATCAAACTTTGTTAAAATGTGTATGAAATTATATAAAAACAGCCAAGATTTTGTAGCTGTATCTGTATGATATCATAGGGCCATACATCTCCTATTTGGAAATATTTTCATGTAAAAAAATGCAGTGGTTGTGGCATGGTAGAGTTCTAAAATGGCATGCATGATCAATGGTGTTCTGGATTCAATCTGTCAGCCATACATAATTCTACAGACACACACACCACACACACATGCATGTACATAGAGAGCAAGCACGACAGGGAGAGAAGAGATAGGAGAGACAGAGACAGAGGGAGACAGGCAGAGACAGAGAGAAATAGAGAAAGAGGAAAGAGATATTACTAATTCAGTTTCAACTACTAAATTAAAAAAAAAATCTATATCTGCATTTTGTCACTTTTGTTTCAGAACAGGCTTTATCATTTGAAGCAAATTAGTATAGATCACCTGCATATTCATTAGACATAGCCACTTTTACTATATAATGATTTACTTTTCAGTTTTCCTTTAATATGTGTTACTTTACAGTATTGAAGATCAAAAATCTTCTGTAGCTTCAGTTATTGTTTTGTTTTACAATGAGTCAAAGAATGGGTAGTAATGACACTTTCCTGATAGCTTGGAAATGGAAAGAGCATATGAGTAGCCTCCTCTCAATTTGGTATTCATCTTGCCCACTAGTTGACTCTTTAGGATTAACTAGGTCATTTCATTCTTGTTTTTCCTGATGTTGGAGATATTTTAAGACATCCCATATTTATTAACAAGAAGTAAATGAGGATTAATAATGCAAAAAAAAATTTATGTCCATGTAAAATTACTTTTTTTCCCACTCAACTAAAGTGTGCTCTCTTGAAACATGGTGACCAACCTCATATCTACCCAATAGTAAAACAATATGTTAGCATTATCATTGGTTCTACTTTAAATAACATCAGGCTTGGTGTACTTCCATCTTTCCATTGATAAAAGAAGAAAAAGAACTACGATAATTTATTTAATATTAATTTTTGCATCAGGATCTCATGTATTCCAGACTGGCCTCACATACTCATGTTGCTGAAGAACACTTTGAAATGTTGATCCCCCAGTTGGTGCTGGGATTACAGATGTGTGTATCCACACCCAGTTTTTATATAATGCTGACAATCCACTCCAGGGCTTTAAGCATGCTACACAAGGACTTGGGCAACTGAATTATATCCCAGTTATATCGTATCTCTTGTATGGTTTTGATTTTGTTTTCTACATTGCTGTCTTCTTAGAAGCTATGGACACTCATGCACATGAATTGCACATACCAAGATAATGACCGAACACAAATAAACATGCTTTAGACCAAATTATCTGCCATTCCAAGAACTGTTGGGCATTATTTTTCAAAAAGACTTTCAAACTAATGATTTTTAAAGCAACACGTTTATTAGATTAGACCACAGGATATCATTTTTTTTGTTCTTTTCAGTTTTCTCTTTGCATAAGCAAAGAGTAAAGGAGAACAGTTTCATGTGGCACAATCTAATAATTGTTTGATTCTCACACTTGGAGAGTTCACGATAACGAAGATTTGAAGTATTATTGAGAATTTAATCAGCATAAAGCATTATCCTCCCTATCTTGGTAGTGATAATGTATAGTCTCTCTGTGTGTCAGAGATTTGCATGTTGAATAAATGTGGCATATGCACACATTTGTCATATACACATTCCTGTCCACAGTAGTGTAGAAGCCAGAAAAGGACAGCGGGTATCAGACTTTTTCATCCTCTGACATACTCCTTTCAGAGAGAATCTCCCACTGAACCTGAAGCTAGGTGGGCAGCTGGCAACTGCCAGTGTCTGCCCACCTTTCCATGCTTTTCACAACACAGGGCTCACAGGTGCACAGGGCAATTCCCAGCTCCTCATATTGATTCTGGCATCTGAGCTGAGGTCCTCACAGTCTCACAGTAGCTACCATACCCACTGAGATATTTATCCAATTATTATGTGTGACGGCATCAAGATATTAATCTTTTTTAAAGCTTTTCATTCTGTTTCATTATTTTATGTGTTTGGCTGTTGCGCTTGCTTATATGTTTTTATACTATGTGCATGCAGTGTCCATGGAGGGCAGAGGAACGCATCAGAACTGCTGGGAGTGGAGCTTCAGAAAGTTGTGAGCAATCAAGTGGCATCTGGGATTGAATTTAGTCGGTGCTAAATGCTGAGCCATCACTCAGCTCCAAAATCTCAGAAAGTATTATAAGGTTAATAGAAAATCATATATCTTTAGAAAAAAACAAAACAAAACAAAACAAAACAAAAAAAACACAAACCTCTTTTTTTTTTTCCAAAAAAGACTAATCAGGAGGTATAGATTAAGAGTTGTAAAGTTGTGTTTTTAGGAAAATCATCCAAGCCATATGTACAACAGAAACCAGAAAAGCTGCAGATAAGAAAATAAGCAAATGATGGATCAGGCACAAATTATGCAAAGAAAAGCTAACATAGTCATATTAGCAGAGGAAAACAGAATGTATAGGGAAACAATGATAATCAACAGAGGAACCACAAGTGATGGTAGGATTATAAGTTCACACAGGCAAGATCACTAACCCTGAAATGAAGACCAGATACAAAACAAAAATAACATAGTCATAAAGAAGCAATTAAATTGTATAATAACAGTGAAGGCTTTGACATTGTGTTTGGAAATGATTTGGAAAAGAAAGAAGTTTGGAATGAACTAAATAAAAAAATATGGTTTATTATTATTAAACTAAAACATAATGAATGTGTGAGACATCTGACATAGATTCGCACATTTGAAAGTTGTGTATTTGCAAAAATAGTAATTGTTTAAGCATGTTTACCCAAAGACTAATTCTGAATAAAACAGATTATGTAAGTATATAATATTGGGCCAAATCCCTGAAAACAACAAATAAAGTAATTTTTTTTTTATTCATCCTGAAAGTGAGAATTTGGCCACTTACTGAAATACATAATAAATATGATACAGATAGATGAAGAATAATATTCCTGTAGAAATGTCCATTAAAATCTAATTACATATTTCCATCCTGAACAACTGTAAGGGCATACGTTTTTTTCCTTTAAACAAATTTGGGGTAAATTATAGGTATGTTCAGATAAAAATGAAGTATGTAAGATGTAAAAGTCTTAAGTTTTTGGTAATTTACAATGAATCTTTTGTTATAACCATCAATATTGGTCATGGAAATTAATACTTTAATTTCCTATGATTTTGATATCTAAACAAAATAGAACACAAGTGATTACCAGTGTTATCTGTTACAGTGTTCTCCAAATCATGTGGACAAAAGTAACACGTTTGGTGTTCTGGAGTTGGTGGGTAAAAACGCTGGCTGCTCTTCCAGGTTCCAGTCCCAGCACTCACGTGTCATGTCACAACTGTAGGCTAGCTCAGTTCCAGGGGGTCTAATGATTTTTTTCTGGGCTTAACCTGAATTACATGTAGTGAAAGTATGCACATACAGGCAAAACACATCCATAAAATCAAAATAAACTTCTAAAAATATTTCAAAATAAAATGAAATAACATGGCCATATGTGCAGCTATTGAAACTCGTCAATGGATTGGAGCAAATCTTAAGTAAGTACTTATATGTTATATGATCAAAATAGTATGAGTCATTAGAAAAGATAGATTGCTGAATGTGGGGAAGTGAACAAGTTTAAGTGTAACACACAAGCACAATTTTTATGTGTTTGTATTTAAGAATTGACTATATTAAAGAAAATTGTCACACAGTATGCAGAACAAAGTTATGGAAAGAAAAAAAAAAACATGTGCCAAACATTTAAAAACATTTGATGTATTGGACCAAGTGAAAAATGAAATGTGTTTTACACAACATTTAAACTGAAGATTTCAGAATTTTGTGACAAAGTTGTCAATTTCATTTTTTACTCTAGTAAATGAAATTGACTCCAAAGAAAATGACATTTTGCAGAGCATATAAAGAGTTTCTAAAAGAAAAATAATACTATGCCAACAAAGAAAATGTTCATTTGATAATATATGCTTTTGACCTCATTGTTAATCAATTAAATGTAAATTAAAACAATGAGCTATTTTTTCAGAGCTAACAATATAGATAATTTATATCTTTCTAAATGATGATTTGAGAGAAATTTGACCTTGAGCTTAATTTTAGTAAAAACAGACCTTCTTCATAGGATTATTTTATCAAAATTGTTTTTCAGATCTCAGAAAGTATTAAAATATACTAATTCAAACAATTATTTCTAAAATAAAATTTTCTTGTATATTCAGGTTTTGGTATACATACTTTCAGAATGACCAGAAAATTAAGTATGCATATTTATATAGTAGAATGTTTATAATTCATGGAATCAAAGTTTGCCTTTAGAAACCTCAGTGTGGCATATGAATACCAAATCATAAAAATAATAATTAAGTTTCTGCTTGTGAATATTCTACTTGTGAATATTTTAAAACACTGGAGATATCTTGTAAAAACTGTATATGCACATCAAAGTAAAAACGTGTAATTTGTGCACACTTAACAGATAGGTCCTGGTTTGTGATAATGAGTTAAACTACTGTAATTTAAAGTAATAGGATGAGATTGGG
>REGO01001385.1:39517-69349 GCA_010120015.1 Rhombomys opimus | reverse complement strand
GTTAGGGTTAGGGTTAGGGTTAGCGTTAGGAATAGGCCAGCGTTAGGGTTAGGTTTAGAATGAGGGTTAGGGTTAAGGTTAGCATTAGGGTTAGAATTAGATTTAGGTTTAGGGTTAGGGTTAGAGTTAGTGTTAGGGTTATGGTTAGGGTTAGGTTCGGGGTTAAGGTTAGCGCTAAAATGAGTTTTAGGGTCTAGCGTTTTGGTGAGGGTTAGGGTTAGAGTTAGAGTTAGGGTTAGGATTAGGGTTAGGTTCAGGTTAGGGGTTAGGGTTAGGGTTAGGGTTCAGTTCATTCCACAGTTAGGGTTAGGGTTAGGGTTAGGTTTAGAATAAGGGTTAGGGTTAGAGTTAGGGTTAGGTTTAGGGTTCAGGATAGACCAGAGTTAGGGTTAGGCTCTGGGTTTTTTGTTAGGATTACACTAGGGTTACGGTTAGGGTTAGTTTTAGGGTGAGCGTTTTGGTGAGAGTTAAGGGTTAGGGATAGAATTTCAATAGGGTTAGTGTTAGGATGAGGTTTACGGTTAGGGTTCGGTTTAAGATTAGGGTTAGGTTAGGGTTAGGGTTAGGTTAGGGTTAGGTATAGCTTTAGGTTTAGGATGCGGTTTAGGTTTAGGGTTAGGGTTAGAGTTAGGATTAGGGTTATTGTTAGGGTTTCAATATAGTTAGGGTTAGGTTTAGGGTTAGGATGAGGTTTAGGGTTAGGTTTAGGGTTAGGGTTTTTGGTTAGGTTAGGGTTAGGGTCAGGGTTAAAGTTAGGTTATTGTTAGATACAGGCTTAGGGTTAGGGTTAGGGTTAGGTTTAGGGTTTGGATGAGGGTTATGGTTAGGGTTAGGTTTAGGGTTAGGGTTAGGTTTAGGGTTAGGGATAGGCCAGGGTTAGGGTTAGGGTTAGGTTAAGGGTTAGGTTTAGGTTTAGGGTTAGGGTTAGGTTAGGGTTAGCGTTAGTGTTAGGATTAGGGTTAGGTTTAGGGATAGACCAGGGTTAGAGTTAGGGTTAGGGTTAGGGTTAGTGTTCAGGATAGGCAAGTGTTAGAGTTATGGTCCGGTTTTGGTTAGGATTACACTATTGTTACAGTTAGGGTTAGTTTTAGGGTTAGGGTTTTGGAGAGGGTTAGGTTTAGGGTTAGTATTTCAATAGGGTTAGTGTTAGGATGAGGTTTAGGGTTAGGGTTATGTTTAAAGTTTGTGTTAGGTTAGGGTTAGGGTTAGTGTTAGGGTTAGGCCAGAGTTTGGGTTAGGGTTAGGTATAGCTTTAGGTTTAGGATGAGGTTTAGGTTTAAGTTTAGGGTTAGGGTTAGAGTTAGGATTAGGGTTATGGTTAGAATGAGGGTTTGGTTTAGAGTTAAGATTAGGGTTAGGGTTAGGGTTAGGTTTAGGTTAGGGTTAGGATTAGATTAGGGTTAGGGTTAGATTAGGGTTAGGGACTAGGGTTAGGTTTAGGCCAGAGTTAGGGTTAGGGTTAGGTTTATGTTAGTGTTAGGTATAGGGATACGGTTAGGGTTAACGTTTTGTTGAGGGTTAGAGTTAGGGTTAGGGTTACGGTTAGGGTCAAGTGTAGGGTTAGGGTTAAGTTTAGCGTTTGGATGAGGGTTAGGGTTAGGATTAGGTTTAGGGTTAGGGTTAGGGTTAGGGATAGGACAGAGTTAGGGTTAGCGTTAGGGATAGGATTAGAATGAGAGTTAGGGGTAGGGTTATGGTAGGATGAGGGTTAGATTTAGGGTTACGATTAGGGTTAGGATTAGGTTAGGTTTAGGGTTAGGGGTTAGAGTTATGGTTAGGGTTCAGTTCAGGCCACAGTTAGCGTTAGGGTTAGGTTTAGAGTTAGGTTTAGGTTTAGGGTTAGGGTTACGGTTATGTATAGTGTTAGGGTTAGGTTACTGTTAGGGTTAGGGTTAGGATTAGGGTTTGCATTAGGGTTAGGCCAGAGTTAGGGTTAGGGTTAGGGTTAGGGTTAGGGTTAGGGTTAGGGTTAGGGTTAGGGTTAGGGTTAGGGTTAGGGATAGACCTGGGTTAGTTTTAGGGTTAGGGTTAGGTTTAGGGATAGACCTGGGTTAGAGTTAGGGTTAGAGTTAGGGTTAGGGTTAGTTTTAGGGTTCAGGATAGGCTAGAGTTAGGGTTAGGGTCTGGATTGTGGTAAGGATTACACTATTGTTATGGTTAGGGTTAGTTTTAGGGTTAGGGTTTTGGTGAGGGTTATGTTTAGGGTTAGAATTTCAATAGGGTTAGTGTTAGGATGAGGTTTAGGGTTAGGGTTAGGTTTAACGTTTGTGTTAGGTTAGGGTTAGGGTTAGGGTTAGTGTTAGGGTTAGGCCATAGTTTGGGTTAGGGTTAGGGTTAGGGTTAGGTTTAGCTTTAGGTTTAGGATGAGGTTTAGGGTTAGGGTTACGGTTAGAGTTAGGGTTAGGGTTATGGTTAGAATGAGGGTTAGGGTTAGAGTTAGGGTTAGGGTTAGGTTTAGGTTAGGGTTAGGGTCTAGGGTTAAGTTTAACCCAGAGTTAGGGTTAGGGTTAGGTTTAGGTTATTGTTAGGTATAAGGATACGATTAGGGTTAGCGTTTTGTTGAGGGTTAGAGTTAGGGTTAGGGTTACAGTTAGGGTCAAGTTTAGGGTTTGGGTTAAGTTTAGCTTTTGGATGAGGGTTAGGGTGAGGATTAGGTTTAGGGTTAGGATTAGGGTTAGGAATAGGCCAGAGTTAGGGTTAGCGTTAGGGTTTGGATTACAATGAGAGTTTTGGGTAGGGTTAAGGTTAGGGTGAGGGTTAGGGTTAGGGTTACGATTACGGTTAGGGTTAGGTATAGAATTTGGGTGGGAGTTACGGTTAGGGTTAGGTTTAGGGTTCAGGATAGGCCAGAGTTAGGGTTAGGGTATGGATTATGGTTAGGATTACTCTAGGGTTGGGGTTAGGGTTATGTTTAGCCTTTTGGTGAGGGTTAGGGTTAGATTTATTTTTAGGGTGATCGTTTTGTTGAGGGTTACGTTTCGGGTTAGGGTTATGTTACCGTTAGGTTTAGGGTTAGGGTGAGAGTTAGGGATAGGCCAGGGTTAGGGTTAGGTTTAGAATGAGAGTTAAAGTTAGGTTTAGGGTTAGTATGAGGATTAGGGTTATGGTTAGGGTTAGGGTTAGGGTTAGGATGAGGGTTAGGGTTAGGTTTAGGTTTAGGTTTAGGTTTAGGATTAGGATTAGTGTTTGTGGTAGGGTTAGGGTTAGTTTTAGGGTTAGGTTAGGGCAGAGTTAGGGTTAGGGTTAGGGTTAGTGTTAGGGTTAGGATTAGGGTTAGGTTTAGGGTTAGGGGTTAGGGTTAGGTTTAGGGTTCATTTCAGGCCACAGTTAGGGTTAGGGTTAGGTTTAGGGTTAGGTTTAGAATAAGGGTTATGGTTAGAGTTTGGTTTAGGTTTAGGTTTCAGGATAGGCCAGAGTTAGGGTTAGGTCCAGGTTTTAGTTAGCGTTACACTAGGGTTATGGTTAGGGTTAGTTTTAGGGTGAGCGTTTTGGTGAGGGTTAGGTTATGTTTAGGGTTTCAATAAGGTTAGGTTTATTTAGGTTAGGGTTAGGATGAGGTTTAGGGTTAGGTTTAGGGTTAGGGTTTTGGTTAGTTTAGGGTTAGGGTCAGGGTTAGTTTTACGTTATTATTAGATACAGGCTTAGGGTTAGGGTTAGGGTTAGGTTTAGCGTTTGGATGAGGGTTAGGGTTAGGTTTAGGGTTAGGGTTAGGGATAAGCCAGTGTTAGGGTTCGGTTTAAGGTTAGGGTTAGGATGAGTTTTAGGTTTAGGGTTAAAATGAGGGTTACTGTTAGGGTTAGGTTTAGGGTTAGATAGAGGGTTAGGGTTAGTGTTAGGGTTAGGGTTTGGATGAGGGTTATGGTTAGGGTTAGGTTATGATTAGGGTTAGGCTCAGGGTTAGCATAAGGTATAGGGTTAGGGTTAAAATGAAGGTTAAAATTAGGGTTAAGGTTAGAATGAGGGTTAGGTTAGTGGTAGGGTTAGGGTTCGGATGATGGTTAGGGTTAGGTTAGGTTATTCTTTAGGGTTACGGTTAGGGTTAGAATGAGTGTTAGGGTTGGGTTTAGGGTTAGGTTTAGGGTTAGGGTTAGGTTTAGGTTAGGGTTAAAGTTAGGGTTATGGTTAGAGTTAGGGTTATGATTAGGGTTAGGGTTAGGATGAGGGTTAGTGTTAGTGTTAAGGTTAGGATCAGAGTTATGGTTACGGTTAAGTTACATTTAGGTTTATGGTTAGGGTTAGGGTTAGTGTTAGGTTAGGTTTAGGTTTAGGTTTAGGTTTAGGTTTAGGGTAAGGGTTAGGTTTAGGGTTAAGCCAGAGTTAGGGTTAGGGTTTGGGTTAGGGTTAGGGTTAGGCCAGAGTTAGTGTTAGGGTTAGGGTTATGTTTTGGGTTAGGGTTAGGGACAGGCCAGAGTTAGGGTTAGCGTTAGAGTTAGGTTTATAATTAGGGTTAAGTTTAGGGTTAGAGTGAGGGTTAGGGTCAGGGTTAGGGTTCGGCCAGAGTTATGGTTAGGGTTAGTGTTAGGGTTAGGTTTAGATTTAGGGTTAGGGTTAGGGTTAGGGTCAGGGTCAGGGTCAGGGTATGGTTTTGGGTTAGGGTTAGGGTTAGGTTTAGCGTTTGGATGAAGGTTAGGGTCAGTGTTAGGTTTAGGCTCAGTGTTAGGATTAAGGTTAGGGATAAGCAAAAGTTAGGGTAACGGTGAGGGTTAGGGTTAGGTTAGTGTTAGGTTAGGGTTCGGATGAGGGTTAGGGTTAGGGATAGATTAGGGTTGCGGTTAGGGTTAGGATTATAGTTAGGGTTAGGGATAGGATGAGGGTTAGGGTTAGGGTTAGGGTTAGTATGAGGTTTAGGGTTAAGGTTAGGGTTAGGGTTAAAATGAGGGTTAGGTTTAGGGTTAGGTTTAGATTTAGTTATGAGGGTTAGGGTTAGGATGAGGGTTAGTGTTAGTGTTAGTGTTAGTGTTAGGTTTAGGGTTATGGTTAGGGTTAGGTTTACGGTTAGGGTTAGGGTTAGGGTTAGGGTTAGGGTTAGGTTGAGGTTAGGTTTAGGGTTAGCGTTAGGGTTAGGGTTTGGGTTAGGGTTAGGCCAGAGTTAGGGTTAGGGTTAGGGTTAGGGTTAGGGTTAGGGTTAGGTTTAGGGTTAGGGTTAGGGTTAGGGTTAGGGTTAGGGTTAGGTTTAAAAAGAGGGTTAGGTTTAGGGTTCGGTTTAGGTTTAGTATGAGGGTTAGATTTAGGGTTAGGATGAGGGTTAGTGTTAGTGTGAGGGTTAAGCTTAGGGTTAGGTTTACGGTTAGGGTTAGGGTTAGGGTTAGGGTGAGGTGAGGTTGGGGTTAGGGTTATCGTTAGGGTTTGGGTTAGGGTTAGCATTAGGCTAGAGTTAGTGTTAGTGTTAGTGTTAGGGTGAGGGTTAGGGTTAGGGTTAGGGTTAGGGTTAGGGTTAGGGTCAGGGTCAGGGTTAGGGTTATTGTTAGGGTAAGGGTTAGGTTTAGCATTTGGATGAGGGTTAGGTTTAGGGTCAGTGTTAGGGTTAAGGTAAGGGATAATCAAATGTTAGGGTAAGGGTTAGCGTTAGGGTTAGGGTTAGATTAGGGTTAGGGTTAGGTTGAGCTTTTGGGGTGAGGGTTAAAATGAGGGTTAGGTTTCAGGTTAGGGTTAGGGTTAAAGTTAGGGTTAGAGTTAGGGTTAGGTTTAGGATGAGGGTTAGGGTTATGGTTAGGGTTAGGTTTAGGGTTAGGGTTACGATGAGGTTTAGGTTAGGGGTTAAAATGATGGTTCAGGTTCGGGTTGGTTTCGTGTTAGTGTTAGAATGATTTTTATGGTTAGGGTTAGTTTTAGGATGAGGGTTAGAATTAGGTTTAGGGTTAGGGTTAGAATTATAGTTAGGTTTAGGATGAGGGTTAGGGTTAGGGTTAGGATGAGGATTAGTGTTAGTGTCAGGGTTAGGGTTAGGGTTACGGTTAAGTTTAGGGTTTGGTTAGGATTATGGTCAGGTTTAGGTTAGGTTTAGGGTTAGGGTTATGGTTTTGGTTAGGGTTAGGGATAGGCCACAGTTAGGGTTAGCTTAAGAGTTAGGTTTATAATGAGGGTTAAGGTTAGCGTTAGGGTTAGGGTTAAGATGAGGTTTACAATTAGGGTTAGGTTTAGGGTTAGGGTTAGGATTTGGGTCAGGGTTAGGGTTAAGGTTAATGTTAGGCTTAGGTTTAGGTTCAGCGTTTGGATGAGGGTTAGGGTTAGGTTTTGGATCAGTGTTAGGGTTAAGGTAAGGGATAAGCAAAGGTTAGGGTAAGGGTTAGGGTTAGGGTTAAGGTTAGTGTTAAGGTTAGGGTTCGGATGCGGGTTACAGTTAGGGTTAGATTAGGGTTAGGGTTAGGTTGAGGTTTTGGGGTAATTGTTAAAATGAGGGTTAGGCTTCAGGTTAGGGTTAGGGTTAAAGTTAGGGTTAGAGTTAGGGTTAGGGTTAGAATGAGGGTTAGGGTTATGGTTAGGGTTAGATTTAGGGTTAGGGTTAGGGTTAGGATTATAGTTAGGGTTACAGTTAGGATGAGGGTTAGGGTTAGGGTTAGGATGAGGGTTAGGGTCATGGTTAAGGTTAGGGTTAAGTTTAAATTGAGGGTTAGGTTTAGGGTTAGTTTTGGGTTTAGGATGAGGGTTAGTGTCAGTGGTAGGGTTAGGGTTAGGTTACATTTTGCGTTATGGTTAAGGTTAGTGTTAGGGTTAGGTTTAGTATGAGGGTTAGGTTTATGGTTAGGGTTAGGGTTAGGGTTAGGGTTAGTGTTTAGGGTCAGGTTTAGGGTTAGGGATAGGCCAAGGGTAGTGTTAGGATTAGGGTTAGAATTAAGCCTAGGGTTAGGGTTAGGGTTAGGTTTAGGGTCAGTGTTAGGGTTAAGGTAAGGGATAAGCAAACATTAGGGTTAGGGTTAGGGTTAGTATAGGGTTAGGATTCCCATGAGGGTTAGGGTTAGGGTTAGATTAGGGTTAGGGTTAGGGTTAGGTTGAGGTTTGGGGGTAAGGGTTAAAATGAGGGTTAGGTTTCAGGTTAGGGTTAGGGTTAAAGTTAGGGTTAGAGTTAGGGTTAGGGTCAAAATGAGGATTAGCGTTAGGGTTAGGGTTATTTTTACTGTTAGGGTTAGGGGTAGAGTTAGGGTTATGGTTAGAATGAGGATTAGCATTAGGGTTAGGGTTATTTTTACTGTTAGGGTTAGGGTTAGAGTTAGGGTTAGGGTTAGGATTATAGTTAGGTTTAGGGTTAGGATGAGGGTTAGGTTTAGGGTTAGGATGAAGGTTAGGGTTAGGGTTAGGTTTAGGGTCAGTGTTAGGGTTAAGGTAAGGGATAAGCAAACATTAGGGTAAGGGTTAGGGTTAGGGTTAGTGTAGGGTTAGGGTTAGGGTTAGGGTTAGGTTGAGGTTTTGGGGTAAGGGTTAAAATGAGGGTTAGGTTTCAGGTTAGGGTTAGGGTTAAAGTTAGGGTTAGAGTTAGGTTTAGGGTTAGAATGAGGATTAGCATTAGGGTTAGGGTTATTTTTACTGTTAGGGTTAGGGTTAGAGTTAGGGTTAGGATTAGGATTATAGTTAGGTTTAGGGTTAGGATGAAGGTTAGGGGTAGGGTTAGGGTTAAATTGAGGGTCAGGTTTAGGGTTAGGTTTAGGTTTAGGTTGAGGTTAGGTTTAGTGTTAGGTTTAGGGTTAGGGTTAGGTTTACAGTTAGGGTTGGGGTTAGGGCTAAGGTTAGGGTTAGGGTTAGGGTTAGGGTTAGGATTAGGTTAGGGTTAGGGTAAGGTCAGGGTTAGGGTTAAATGAGGTTTAGGTTAAGGGTTAAAATGAGGGATAGGGTTCGGGTTTTGGTTAGGGTTAGGGTTAGGTTTAGGGTTAGAATGAGTTTTAGGGTTAGGTTTAGTTTTAGGATGAGGGTTAGGGTTAGAGTTAGTTTTATGGTTAGGGTTAGGATTATAGTTAGGGTTAGGGTTAGGATGAAGGTTAGGGTTAGGGTTAGTGTAAGGATGAGGTTTAGTGTTAGTGTTAGGTTTAGGGTTAGGTTACAGTTTGGGTTAGGGTTAGGGTTAGGGTTAGGGTTAGGTTTGGGGTTAGGGTTAGGGTTACTGTTAGAATGAGGGTTAGGGTTACTGTTAGGGTTAGGGTTCAGATGAATGTTAGGGTTAGGGTTAGATTAGGGTTAGGGTTAGGTTTAGGGTTATGATGTGGTTTAGGGTAAGAGTTAAAATGAGAGTTAGGTTTCAGGTTAGGCTTAGGGTTAAAGTTATCGTTAGATTTAGGGTTAGGGTTAGAATGATTGTTAGGGTTAGGGTTAGGGTTAGAGTTAGGGTTAGTGTTAGGGTTATTGTTAAGATTAAAGTTAGTGTTAGGGTTAGGATGAGGGTTAGGGTTAGGGTTAGGGTTATGATGAGGTTTAGTTTAAGGGTTAAAATGAGGGTTAGGTTTAGGGTTAGAGTTAGGGTTGGTGTTAGGATTAAAGTTAGTGTTAGGGTTAGGGTTAGGGTAGGGTTAGGGTTATCGTTATCGTTAATGTTAGGGTTAGGTTAGTTTTAGCGTTAGGGTTAAGTTTAGGGTTAGGGTTAGTGTTAGGTTTAGCGTTTGAATGAGGGTTAGGGTTAGGCCAGAGTCATGGTTAGGGTTAGGGTGAGGGTTAGGGTTAGGGATAAGATGAGTGTTTGGTTTAGGTTGAGGGTTAGCGTTAGGTTAGGGTTAAAATGAGGGTTAGTTTTAGGGATAAGGTTAGGATTAAGTTTATGGTTAGGGTTAGGTTTAGTGTTCAGGATAGGCCAGAGTTAAGGTTAGGGTTATGTTTTTGGGTAGGATTACACTAGGGTTAATGTTAGGGTAAATTTTAGGGTTAGCGTTTTGGTGAGGGTTAGGTTTAGGGTTAGTGTTTCAATAGGGTTAGGGTTAGAGTTATGGTTAGAGTTAGGGGTAGGTTTAATGTTAGAGTAAGTGTTAGGGTTAGGGTTAGCATTCTGGTGAGGGTTAGGGTTAGAGTTAATGTTAGGGTTAGGTTTAGTTTAGGGTAAGTTTTATGTTTAGGGTTAGGATGAGGTTTAGTGTTAAGGTTAAAATGAGAGTTAGGGTTCGGGTTCAGGTTTGGCTTAGGGTTAGGGTTAGAATGAGGGTTAAGGTTAGGGTTAGGGTTAGAGTTAGGGTTAGGGTTAGGATTATGGTTAGGTTTAGGGTTAGGATGAGGGTTAGGGTTAGGGTTAAAATGAGTGTTAGGGTTAGGGTTGGGGTTCGGGTTCCGGTTAGGGTTAGAATGAGGGTTAGGGTAAGGGTTAGGGTTAGATTTACGGTTAGTGTTAGGGTTAGGGTTAAGGTTAGGTTTACGTTAGGTTTAGGATTAGGATTAGGAGTAGGCTTTGGCCAGAGGTATGGGTAGGGTTATGGTTAGGGTTGTGGTTAGGGTTAGGCCAGAGTTAGGGTTAGCGTTAGGGTTAGGGTTATGGTTTGGGTTAGGGTTAGGGGTATGGTTAGGGTTAGGGTGAGGGTTAAATGAGGGTTAGGGTTAGAGTTAGGTTTAGGATGATGTTTAGGTTAAATGAGGGTTAGGGTTACGCCAGAGTTAGGGTTAGGGTTAGGTTTTGGGTTAGGGTTAGAATTACGGTTAGGTTAGGGTCAGGGTTTGGGTTAGGATAAAATGAGGGTTAGGGTTAAGGTTAGTGTTACGGTTAGTGTTAGGGTTACGTTAGGGTTAGGTTTAGCTTTAAGGGTAGGGTTAGGTTAGGGTTAGGGTTATGTTTAGGGTTAGGGTTAGGGTCAGGGTTAGGGTTAGGCCAGAGTTAGGGTTAGGGTTATGGTTAGGATTAGTGTTAGGTTAGGGTTAGTGTTAAGTTTATGGTTAGGGTTAGGTTTAGGTTTAGGATGAGGTTTAGGGTTAGGGTTAGGTTAGGTTTAGGGTTAGCGTTAAGGATAGGGTTAGGTTAGGGTTAGGGTTAGAGTTATGGTTAGGGTCAGGTTTAGGGTTAGGCCAGAGTTAGGGTTAGGGTTAGTGTTAGGGTTATAGTCAGGGTTAGGGTTAGGGTTAGGGTTAGTGTTAGGGTTAGGTTGAGATTTAGGATTAGTGTTTGGCTTAGGGTTAGGGTTAGGTTTAGTTTTAGGGTTAGAGTTAAAATGAGGTTTAGGGTTAGGGTTAGGGTTAGCGTTAGAGTCAGGTTTAGGGTTAGGGGTAGGGTTAGTGTTTTGTTTAGGATTAGGGTTAGGGTTAGTTTTAGGGCTAGGTCAGGGTTAGGGTTAGAGTTAGGGTTAGGATTATTTTTAGGTTTAGGGTTAGGATGTGATTTAGGTTTAGGGTTAAAATGAGGGTTAGGGTTCGGGATAGGGTTAGGATTAGTGTTAGGGTTAGAGTTAGGGTTAAGTTTGGGGTTAGGGTTAGGGTTAAAGATAGGCCAGAGTTAGGGTTAGCGTTAGAGTTAGGTTTAGAATGAGGGTTAGGGGTAAGGTTAGGGTTAGGATGAGGGTTAGGTTTAGGATTTGCGTTAGGTTTAGAATGAGGGTTAGGGTTAGGATTAGAGTTTGGTTTAGGATATGCATTAGGGTTAGAATGAGGGTTAGGGTTAGGATTAGGGTTAGGGTTAAAATGAGGGTTAGTTTTAGGGTTCAAGTTTGTGTTACAATTAGGGTTAGTGTTAGGGTTAGGGTTAGGATTAGGGTTATGTTTAAAATGAGGGTTAGGGTTAGGGTAGTGTTTGGTTTTGGGTCAGGGTTTGGGTCAGGGTTAGGGTTACGTTTAGGGTTAGGGTTAGGGTTAAGGTTAGTGTTATGATTAGAGTTAGGGTTAGGGTTGGGGTTAGGGTTAGGGTTAGGGATAGTCCAGAGTTATGGTTAGGGTTAGGGTTATAGTCAGGGTTAGGGTTATATTCAGGGTTAGGGTTAGGGTTAGGTTAGGGTTAGGGTTAGGGTTAGGATTAGGGTTAGTGTTAGTGTTAGGGTTAGGGTTAAGGTTAGTGTTATGATTAGAGTTAGGGTTAGGGTTGGGGTTAGGGTTAGGGTTAGGAGATAGTCCAGAGTTAGGGTTAATGTTAGAGTTATGTTTAGAATCAGGGTTAGCGGTAGGGTTAGGATGAGGGTTAGGGTTAGGGTTAAAATGAGGGTTAGGTTTAGGTTTAGGGTTAGGGTTAGGTTTAGAATGAGGGTTAGGTTAGAATGAGGGTTAGGGTTAGGTTAGGGTCAAGTTTATGGTTAGGGTTAGGGTTAGGGTTAGGGTTAGTTTTAGGATGAGGGTTAGGGTTAGAGTTAAGGTTAGGGTTAGGGTTAGGATTAGGGTTAGGGGTAGGATGAGGGTTAGGGGTAGGGTTAGGATTAGGGTTAATGTTAAAATGATGGTAAATTTTAGGGTTAGCGTTTTGTTGAGGGTTAGGTTTAGGGTTAGTATTTCAATAGGTTTAGGGTTAAGGTTAGGGTTAGGGTTAGGTTAGGTTTAGGGTTATGTTTATTGTTAGGGTTAGGATTAGGGTTAGGGTTAGGATTAGGGTTAGGATAAGTGTTAGGGGTAGGGTTAGGTTTAGGGTTAAAATGTGGGTAAGTTTTAGGGTTAGCTTTTTGGTCAGGTTAAGTTTAGGGTTAGTGTTTCAATAGGGTTAGGGTTAGGGTTTAGGGTTCAGGGTAGGCCAGAGTTAGATTCACGGTCCGGGTTATGGTTAGAATTATGCTAGGGTTAGTGTTAGGGTTAGGGTTAGAGTTAGGGTTAGGGTTAGGGTTATGTTAGGGTTAGGGTTAGGTTTAGGGTTAGGATGAGGTTTAGGATGATGGTTAAAATGAAGGTTACAGTTTGTGTTTTGGTTCGGTTTCGGGTTAGAGTTTTGGTTAGGGTTAGGATGAGGTTTAGGGTTAGGGTTAGGTTAAGGTTAGGGTTAAAGATAGTGTTAGGGTTAGGGTTAGTGTTCGGGTTAGGGTTAGGGTTAGGGATACACCACAGTTATGTTTAGGGTACTGTTTATGGGTAGGATTACGCTAGGGTTAAGGTTAGGTTAAGTTTTAGGGTTAGCGTTTTGGAGAGGGTTAGGTTTAGGGTTAGTATTTCAATAGGGTTAGGGTAAGGGTTAGAGTTAGGGTTAGGGTTAGGGCTAGGTTTAGGTTTAGGGTTAGGTTAGGGTTAGGGTTAGGTTTAGGGTTAGGATGAGGTTTAGGGTTAGGGTCAAAATGAGGGTTCGGGTTCGGGTTCGGGTTCCGGTTCGGGTTAGGGTGAGGATTAGGGTTAGGGTTAGGTTTAGGGTTAGGTTTAGAATGAATGTTAGGGTTAGGGTTAGGGTTAGAATGAGGGTTAGGGTTAGAGTTAGGTTAAGGGTTAGGGTTAGGATTATGGTTAGGGTTAGGATGAGGTTTAGGTTTAGGTTTAGGGTTAGGGTTAGGGTTAAAATGAAGGTAAGGTTTAGCGTTAGATTTAGTGTTTGGATGAGGATTAGGGTTAGGTTTAGGATGAGGGTTAGGGTTAGGTTTCGGATGAGGGTTCGGGTTAGTGTTAGGGTTCTGGTTATGGTTAGGGTTATGATTATGGTTGGGGTTAGGTTTACGGTTAGGGTTAGGGTTAGGTGAGGTTTAGGGTTAGGGTTAGGGTTAGGCCAGAGTTATGGTTAGGGTTAGGGTTAGGGTTAGGGTTTGAGTTAGTGTTAGGCAGAGTTAGCGTTAGGGTTAGGGTTAGGGTTTGGTTTAAGGTTAGTGTTATGGTTATGGTTAGGGTAAGGGTTAGTGTTAGGGTTACAATGAGGGTTAGGGTTAGGGTTAGGGTTAGGATGAGGTTTAGGGTTAGGATTAGGGTTAGAATTAGGGTTAGGTTAGGGTTAGGATGAGGGTTAGCGTTAGGGTTAGGGTTAAAATGAGGGTTAAGTTTAGGGTTAGGTTTAGGTTTAGGATGAGGGTCAGGGTTAGGGTTAGGATGAGTTTTAGTGTTAGTGTTAGGCTTAAGTTTACGGTTATGGTTAGGGTTAGGGTTAGGATGAGGTTTACAGTTAGGGTTAGGGTTAGGGTTAGGTTACAGTTAGGTTTATGGTTAGCATTAAGGTTAGGGTTAGCTTAGGGTTAGGGTTAGGGTGATTGTTAGGGTGAGGGTTAGGGTTAGGCCATAGTTAGGGTTAGGTTTAGAGTCAGGGTCATGGTCAGGGTCAGGGTTATGGTTAGGGTTAAAGTTAGGGTAGGGTTAGGGTTCAGGATAGGCCAGATTTAGTGTTAGGGTCCGGGTTATGGTTAGGATTATGCTGGGGTTAGGGTTAGCATTAAGGTTAGGGTTAGCATTTCTGTGAGGTTTAGGGTTTGAGTTAGGGTTAGGGTTAGAGTTAGGATAGGGTTAGGGTTAGGGTTAGGATGAGGTTTAGGGTAAAGGTTAAAATGAGGGTTAAGGTTTGGGTTCAGGTTAGGTTTAGGGTTAGGGTTAGGGTTAGAATGAGGGTTAGGGTTATGGTTAGGATTAAAGTTAGAGTTAGGGTTAGGATGAGGATTAGGTTTAGGGTTAGGATTAGGGTTAGGGTTAAAATGAGGGTTAGGTTTAGGCTTAGGTGTAGGTTTAGGATGAGCATTAGGGTTATGGTTAGGGTTAGGATGAGGGTTAGGGTTAGTTTTAGGGTCAGGGTTAGGGATAGGCCAGGTTTATGGTTAGGTTTAGGGTTAGGGTTAGAATGAGGTTTAGGTTTAAGGTTAAAATGAGGGTTCGGGTTCTGTTTAGGTTTAGGGTTAGTGTTAGGGTTAGAGTTAGGTTTAGGGTTGTGGTTAGGGTTAGGGTTAGGGATAGGCCAGAGTTAGTGTTAGGTTCCGGTTATGGTTAGGATTACGCAAGGGTTAGGGTTAGCGTTAGGATTAGGGTTAGTGTTTTGGTGAGGGTTAGGTTTTGAGTTAGGGTTAGGGTTAGGTTAGGGTTAGGGTTAGGTTGAGCCATAGGGTAAAGGTTAAAATGAGGGTAAGGGTTCGGGTTCAGGTTCGGGTTACAGTTAGGTTTAGGGTTAGAATGTTGGTTAGGGTTAGGTTTAGTGTTAGGATGCGGGTTAGGGTTAGAGTTAGGGTTAGGATTATAGTTAGATTTAGGGTTAGAATGAGGGTTAGCGTTAGGGTTAGGGTTAAAATGAGGGTTAGGTTTAGGGTTAGATTTAGGTTTAGGATGAGGGTTAGGGTTATGGTTAGGGTTAGGATGAGGGTTAGTGTTAGGGTTAGGGTTAGGTTTACTGTTAGGCTTAGGGTTAGTGTTAGGGTTAGGTTTAGGGTTAGGGTTGGGGTTAGGGTTAGGATTAGGCCAGAGTAAGGATTAGCGTTAGAGTTACGTTTAGATTGAGGGTTAGGGGTAGGATTAGGGTTAGGATGAAGGTTAGTGTTAGGGTTATGTTAGGTTTAGGGTTATGGTTAGGGTTAGGGTTAGGATTAGGATGAGGGTTAGGGTTAGAGTTAGGGTTAGGGTTAGGTTTAGGGTTAGATTTAGGGTTAGTGTTTTGGTGAGGTTTAGGGTTAGAGTTAGGGTTAGGGTAAGGTTAGGGTTAGGTTTAGGGTTAGGATGAGGTTCAGGGTTAGGGTTAACATGAGTGTTAGGATTCGGGTTTGGGTTATCATTAGGTTTTGGGTTAGGGTTAGGTTTAGGGTTAGGATGAGGGTTAGGTTTAGGGTTAAAATGAGTGTTAGGGTTCGGGTTCGGGTTATCGTTAGGTTTAGGGTTAGGGTTAGGTTTAGGGTTAGGATGAGGGTTAGGTTAGGGTTAGGGTTAGGTTTAGGGTTATGATGAGATTTAGGGTTAGGGTTAAAATGAGTGTTAGTGTTCGGGTTATCGTTAGATTTAGGGTTAGTATTAGGGTTATGATGAGGCTTACAGTTAGGGTTAGTGTTAGGGTTAGATAGAGGGTTAAGGTTAGTGTTAGGGTTAGTGTTAGGATGAGGGTTAGGATTAGCGTTAGGGTTAAATTTAGGGTTAGGGTTAGGGTTGGGTTAGGGTTAGTGTTAGTGTTAGGGTTAGGGTTTGGAATAGTGTTAGGGTTACGGTTAGGATTAGGGTGAGAGTTAGGGTGAGGGTTAAAATGAGGGTGAGTTAGGGTCAAGGTTAGGGTTAGGGTTAGGGTTAGGGATAGGCCACAGTTAGGGTTAGTGTTAGAGTTAGGTTTATAATGAGGATTAGGGTTAGCGTTAGGGTTAGGGTTAGAATGAGGTTTATGGTTAGGGTTAGGGTTAGGGTTAAGGTTATTGTTAGGGTTAGGGTTAGGGATAGGCTAGAGTTAGGGTTAGTGTAGAGTTAGGTTTATAATGAGGGTTAGGGTTAGTGTTAGGGTGAGGTTTACAGTTAGGGTTAGGGTTAGGTTTGGGTTAGGTTTAGGGTTAGCGTTAAGGTTAGGGTTAGCTTAGGGTTAGGGTTAGGTTGAGAGTTAGGGTGAGCGTTAGGGTTAGGCCAGAGTTCGGGTTAGGATGAGGGTTAGGGTTAGGGTTAGGATTATTATTTGGTTTAAGGTTAGCATTAGGTTTAGGTTTAGAGTTAGTTTTAGAGTTAAAATGAGGGTTAGGGATAGGGTTAGGACATAGTTAGGGTTAGGGTTAGAGTTAGGGTTAGTTTTAGGGTTAGGTGAGGGTTAGGTTTAGGGTTAGGGTTAGGTTTGGGATGAGGGTTAGGGTTAGGTTTACGGTTAGGGTTAAAATGAGGGTTAGGGTTAGGGTTAGGGTTAATTTTAGGGTTAGGTTTAGGGATAGGCCAGAGTTAGTGTTAAGGTTAAGATTAGGGTTAGGGATAAGGTTAGGTTTAGAATGAAGTTTAGTATTAGTGTTAGGATGAGGGTTAGGGTCAGGTTAGGTTTAATATTAGGGTTAATATTTGGTTTACGGTTAGGGTTAAAATGAGGGTTAGGGTTAGGGTTAAGGTTAGGTTTAGAATGAGGGTTAGGGTTAGGGTTAGGGTTAGGATGAGGGTTAGGTTTAGTGTTAGATTAAGGCTAGGGTTATGTTTTGGACTATGGTTAGGGTTAGGAGTAGGATTAGGGTTAAGGCTAGTTTTAGGGCTAGGTTTAGGGTTAGGGCTAGGGTTAGGTTTAGGGTTAGAGGTAGGGTTAGGTTTAGGGATAAGCCAGACTTAGGGTTAGGGTTATGGTTAGGTTAGGGTTATGCTTAGGTCAGAGTAAGGGTTAGTTTTAGGGTTAGGGTTAGGGTTTGGGGTTAGGGTTAGGGTTACTGTTTTATTTAGTGTTAGGTTTAGGGTAGGGTTAGGTTTACAATGAGGGTTAGCATTAGGTTTAGGGTTCAGGATAGTCCATAGTTAGGGTGAGGGTCCTGGTAATGGTTAAGATTACACTAGGGTTAGCGTTACGGTTAGGGTTAGGGTTAGGTTTATGCCAGAGTTAGGGTTAGTGTTAGGGATAGGGATACAATTAGGTTTAGGGCTAGGGTTAAGGTTACAATTAAGGTTAGGGTTAGGGTTAGGATGAGGGTTAGGTTTAGGGTTAAAATGAGGGTTAGAGTTAGGGTTAGGGTTAACTTTAGGGTTAGGTTTAGGGATAGGCCAGAGTTAGTGTTAAGGTTAGGGTTAGGGTTAGGGATAAGGTTAGGTTTAGAATGAAGTTTAGGATTAGGGTTAGGATGAGTGTTAGGGCCAGGTTAGGTTTAATGTTAGGGTTAATATTTGGGTTAGGGTTAGGGTTAAAATGAGGGTTAGGGTTAGGGTTAAGGTTAGGTTTAGAATGAGGGTTAGGGTTAGGGTTAGGATGAGGGTAAGGTTAGGTTAAGGTTAGGGTTAATGTTTGGGTTAGTGTTAGGGTTCAGTTTAGGGTTAGGGTTAGAATGAGGGTTAGAGGTAATGTTAGGTTTAGGGATGAGCCAGACTTAGGTTTAGGGTTAGTGTTATGGTTATGGTTAGGCATAGGCCAGAGTTAGGGTTAGTTTTAGGGTTAGGGTTAGGGTTAGGGTTAGGGTTGGGGTTAGGGTTAGGGTTAGTGTTTGATTTAGGGTTAGGGTTAGGGTTAGGTTTACAATGAGGGTTAGCATTAGGTTTAGGGTTCAGGATAGTCCAGAGTTAGGGTGAGGGTCCTGGTAATGGTTAAGATTACGCTAGGGTTAGCGTTAGGGTTAGGGTTAGGTTTATGCCGGAGTTAGGGTTAGGGTTAGTCCAAAGTTAGGGTTAGTGTTAGTGTTAGTGTTAGGGTTAGGATTAGTGTTTGGGTTAGGGTTAGGGTAAGGGTTAGGGTTAAGGTTAGGCCAGAATTAGTGTTAGGGTTAGGGTTAGAGTTAGGATTAGGGCTAGGGTTAAGTTTAGGGTTAGTGTTTGGGTTAGGTTTAGGGTTAGGGTTATTGTTAGGGTTAGGATGAGGGTTAGGTTTACCGTTAAAGTGAGGGTTAGGTTTAGGGTTAGGTTTAGGGTTAGGGTTAAAATGAGGGTTAGGCTTAGGGATAGTGTTAGGTTTATGGTTATGTTTAGGGGTAAGGTAAGGTTTAATGTTTTGTTTATGGTTAGGTTTATAATGAGGGTTAGGGTTAGGGTTAGGGTTGGGGTTAGGGTTAGGGTTAGGGTTATTGTTCAGGATAAGCCAGAGTTAGGGGTAGGGTCCTGGTATGGTTAGGATTTCACTATGCTTAGGTTTAGGGTAAGTTTTAGGGTTAGCGTTTTGGTGATTTTTAAGTTTAGGGTGAGGGTTTAAATAGGGTTTGGGTTAGGGTTATTGTTAGGGTAGGATGAGGTTTAGTGTTAGGGTTAGAGCTGGGGTTATGGTTAGGGTTAGGTTTAGGGTTAAAATGAACGTTTAGGGTTAAGGTTATATTTATTGTTAGCGTTAGGGTTAGGGTTAGGGTTAGGGTTAGGCCAGAGTTAGGGTTAGGGTTAATGTTAGGGTTAGCGTTAGGGTTAGGTTTAGGGATAGGGTTAAAATGAAGGTTAGGTTTAGGGTTAGGATTAGGTTTAGAATGAGGGTTAGGGTTGGTGTTAAGTTTAGGGTTATGTTGAGCGTTAGGGTTAGGTTAGGGTTAGGTTTAGGGTTCAGGATAGGCCAGAGTTAGGGTTAGGGTCCTGGTTATGGTTAGTATTATACTAGGGTTAGGGTTAGGGTTAAAATGAGGGTTAGGGTTAGTTTTAGGGTAAGGGTTAGGTTTAGGGCTAAGGACAGGCCAGAGTTAGGGTTAGGGTTAGGTTTAGGGTTCAGTATCGGCCACAGTTAGGTTTAGGATCCTGGATATGGTTAGGATTACATTAGGGTTAGGGTTAGGGTTAGTTTTAGGTTTAGCGTTTTGGTGAGGGTTAGGTTTAGCGTTAGGGTTTCAATAGGGTTAGGGTTAAGGTTAGTTTTAGGGTTAGGTTTAGGTTTCGGGTTAGGTTTAGGGTTAATGTTAGGACAGAGTTAGGGTTAGGGTTAGGGTTAGATTTAGGGTTAGGGTTAGGGTTAGGCAAGACTTAGGGTTAGTGTTAGGGTTAGGTTTAGGATGAGGGTTAGGGTTAGGTTTAGAGTTAGGGTTAAAATGAGGGTTAGGGTTAAGTTTAGGGTTAAAGTTAGAGTTTCGTTTAGGAATAGGCCAGAGTTACTGTTAAGGTTAGGGTTAGGGTTAGGGGTAATGTTAGGGTTAGAATGAGGGTTAGGGTTAGTGTTAGGATGAGGGTTAGTGTTATGGTTAAAATGAGGGTTAGGGTTAAGTTTAGGGTTAGGGTTAGGGATAGGCCAGGGTTAGGGATAGGCCAGGGTTAGGTTTAGGGTTAGGGTTTTTGTTAGGGCTAGGATGAGTTTTAGGGTTAGGGTTAGGGTTAGGGTTAGGGTTAGTGTTAGGGTTAGGGTTAGGGATAGGCCAGGGTTTGTGTTAGGGTTAGGATTAGGGTTACAGTTAGGGTTAGGGTTAGGCCAGAGTTAGCGTTAGGGTTAGGGTTAGGGTTAGTTTTAGGGTTAGTGTTACGGTTAGCGTTAGGGATAGGCCAGGGTTAGGTTTAGGTTTCAGGTTAGAGTTAGGGTTAGTGTTAGGACAGAGTTAGGGTTAGGGTTAGGGTTAGAGTTAGGGTTAGGGTTAGGTTTAGGATGAGGATTAGGGTTAGTTTTAGGGTTAGTGTTAAAATGAGTGTTAGGGCTAAGTTTAGGGTTAAAGTTAGGGTTTGGTTTAGGGATAGGAAAGAGTTAGTTTTAAGGTTAATGTTGGGTTAGGGGTAATGTTGGGGTTAGAATGAGGGTTAGGGTTAGTGTAAGGATGAGGGTTAGTGTTATGGTTAAAATGAGGCTTAGGGTTAAGGTTAGGGTTAGGGTTAGGGATAGGTCAGGGTTAGGGTTAGGGTTAGGTTTAGGGTTAGGGTGAGGTTTAGGGTTAGGGTTATTGTTAGGTTTAGGGCTAGTGTTAGTGTTAGGGTTAGGGATAGGCCAGGGTTAGTGTTAGGGTTATGATTAGGGTTACGTTTAGGGTTAGGGTTAGGCCAGAGTTAGGGTTAGGGTTAGGGTTATTTTTAGAATGAGGGTTAGGCTTAGGCTTAGGCCTAGGATTAGTATTAGGTTTAGGGTTAGGGTTAGGGTTACCTTTAGGTTTAGGGTTAGTGTTTGGCTTAGGGTTAGGGTTAGGGTTAGGGTTAGGCTAGGGTTAGGCCTAGAGTTAGCATTAGGGTTAGGTTTAGGTTAGGGTTATGTTTAGGTTTAGGATTACTGTTTGGCTTAGGTTTAGGGTTAGGGTTAGGGTTAGGTTTAGGGTTAGGAGTAGCGTTAGGGTTAAGGTTAGGGTTAAGGTTAGGTTGAGGGTTCAGGATAGGCCAGTGTTAGGGTGAGAGTCCGGGTTATGGTTAGGATTATGCTACATTTAGGGTTGGGTTATGGTTAGGGATAGGATAAAGGTTAGGCTTAGGGATAAAATGAGGTTTAGGGTTAGGATTACGGTTAGGGTTAGGTTTAGTGTTAGGCTTAGGGTTCGGTTTAGGGTTAGGGTTAGAGTTAAGGTTAGGGTTAGGGTTATTGTTAGCATTAGGGTTAGGATTAGGATTAGGGTTAGGGTTATGGTTATGTTTAGGATGAGGGTTAGGGTTAGGGTTGGATTTAGGGTTAGGGTTAGGGTTAAGGTTAGTGTTAAGTTTAGAATGAGGGTTAGGTTTTGGGTTAGGCTTAGGTTTAAATTTAGGGTTAGGGTTACGTTTAGGATGAGGGTTAGTGTTAAGGTTAGGTTTATGTTTAGTGTTAGTCTTTGGCTTAGGGTTAGGGTTCAGGATAGGCCAGAGTTATGGTGAGAGTTTGGGTTATGGGTAGGATTACCCTAGGGTTAGGGTTAGGGTTAGGGATTTGGTGAGGGTTAGGGTTACAGTTAGGGTTAAGGTTAGCATTTTGGTGAGGGTTAGGGTTAGGGTTAGGAATAAGCCAAGGTTTGGGTTAGGTTTAGTTTTAGGGTCAGGTTTAGGCCTAGGTTTAACATTAGGGTTAGGGTTAGGGTTAGCATTAGTGTTAGGTTTAGGTTTAGGTTTTGGTTTATTTTTTGGCTTAGGGTTAGGGTTAGGTTTAGGGTTATGGTTAGGTTTAGGGTTAGGGTTAGGGCTAGGTTTAAATTTAGGGTAAGGATGAGGGTTAGGGTTAGGGTTAGGGTTAGGTTAAGGTTTAGGTTTAGGTTTAGTGTTTGGCTTATTTTTAGGGTTAGGGTTAGGGTTAGAGTTAGGGCAAATTTAGGGTTAGGGTTAGTGTTAGTGTTAGAGTTAGGGTTAGGGTTATTGTTTGAGTTAGGGTTAGTGTTAGGGTTATTGTTATTTTCAGGGTTAGGATTAGGGTTAGAGTTAGGGTTAGGGCTACATTAATTGTTAGGGTTAGGTTTAGAGGTAGGGTTAGGGTTATGGTTAGGGTAAAGTTTAGATTGAGCATTAAGGTTAGGGTTAGGGTAAGGTTTAGGTTTCAGGATAGGCCAGAGTTAGGGTGAGGGTCTGGGTTATGGTTAGGATTACGGTAGGGATAGGGATAGTGTTAGGGTTATGTTAGCATTTTGGTGAGGGTTAGGGTTACAGTTAGGGTTAGGGTTAGGGATAGGCCAAGGTTAGGGTTATGGTTAGGTTTAGGGTTAGGGTTAAGGTTAGAGTTAGGCCTAGGGTTAGCGTTAGGGTTATTGTTAGGTTTAGGTTTAAGGTTAGGGTTAGGGTTAGGCCAGAGTTAGTGTTAGGATTTGGGTTAGGGTTAGAGTTAGGGTTAGGGTTAGTGTTAGGCCAGAGTTAGGAATAGGGTTAGGGTTAGGGTGAAGTTTAGGGTTAGGTATAGAATAAGGGTTAGGATTAGGTTTAGGTTTTCATGATAGGCCAGAGTTAGGGTTAGGGACCGAGTTATGGTTAGGATTATACTAGGGTAAAGGTTAGGGTTAGGGTTAGCGTTTAGGTGATTGTTAGGGTTTGAGTTAGGCTTAGGATTAGCATTTTGGTGAGGGTTAGTTTTAGGGTTAGGGTAATGGTTAGGGTTACGGTTAGGTTTAGGGTTAGGTTTAGGGTTCGGATTAGGGTTAGGGTTAGGGTTGGGTTTAGGGTTAGGGTTAAAATGAGGGTTAGTGTTCGGGTTAGGGTTAGTTTTAGGGTTACGCTTAAATTTAGGGTTATGGGTTAGGGTTAGTGTTCAGGACAGGCCAGAGTTAGTGTTAGGGTTAGGGTTAGGTTTAGGGTTAGGGTTAGGTTTAGGTATAGGCCAGAGTTAGGGTTAGTTTTAGGGTTAGGCCTAGAGTTAGCATTAGGGTTAGGTTTAAGTTAGGGTTAGGTTTAGGGTTAGGGTTAGTGTTTGGCTTAGGGTTAGGTTTATGTTTAGTGTTAGTCTTTGGCTTAGGGTTAGGGTTATGGGTAGGTTTAGGGTTAGGGTTAGGGTTAGGGTTAGGGTTAGGGTTAGGGTTATGTTTAAAATGAGGGTTAGGGTTAGGGTTATGGTTAGGGTTCAGGATAGGCCAGAGTTACTGTGAGAGTCCAGGTTATGGTTAGGATTACCCTAGGGTTAGGGTTAGGGTTAGGGTTAGGAATTTGGTGAGGGTTAGGGTTAGAGTTAGGGTTAAGGTTAGCATTTTGGTGAGGGTTAGGGTTAGGGTTAGGGTTTGTGTTAAGTTTAGAATAAGGGTTAGGTTTTGGGTTAGGCTTAGGTTTAAATTTAAGGTTAGGGTTACGTTTAGGATGAGTGTTAGTGTTACGTTTAGGTTTATGTTTAGTGTTAGTCTTTGGCTTAGGGTTAGGGTTAGGGGTAGGTTTAGGTTTAGGGTTAGGGTTAGGGTTATGTTTAGAATGAGGGTTAGGGTTAGGGTTAGGGTTCAGGATAGGCCAGAGTTATGGTGAGAGTCCGGGTTAGTGTTAAGGTTAGGGTTAGGGTTAGGGTTAGGGTTAGGTTTAGAGATAGGGCAGGGTAGGGTTAGGGTTAGGTTTAGTGATAGGGCAGGGTAGGGTTAAGGTTTTTTAGGGTTAGGCAAGAGTTACAGTTAGGGTTAAGTTTAGGGTTATGGGGAGGCCTAGGGTTAGCGTTAGGGTTAGGGTTAAGGTTCGCATTTTGGTGAAGGTTACGGTTATATTTAAGGTTAGGGTTAGCGTTTTGGTGAGGATTAGGTTTAGGTTCAGGGTTAGGGTTAGGGTTAGGTTTAGGGCTAGGCCAGGGTTAGGGTTAGGGTTAGGTTTAGGATGAGGGTTAGGGTTAAGGTTAGGTATAGGATTAGTGTTTGGGTTAGGGTTAGGGTTAAAATTAGGGTTAGTGTTAGGGTTAGGTTTAAAATGAGGGTTAGGGTTAGGGTAGGGTTAGGTTTAGAGTTACGTTTAGGGTTAGGGTTAACTTTAGGATTAGGGTTAGGTTTAGGGTTATTGTTAGGGTTAGGGTTAGAGTTAGGGTTATGGTTAGGGTTAGGGTTAGAGTTAGAGTTATGGTTAGGGTTAAGTTTTGGATTAGGGTTAAGGTTAGGATGAGGGTTAGGGTTAGGGTTAAAATGAGGGTTAGGGTTAGGGTTAGGGATTGGCCAGGGTAAGAGTTAAGGTTACGCCTAGCGTTAGCATTAGGGTTAGGGTTAGGGTTTGGATTAGAGTTACAGATAGGCCAAGGTTTGCTTTAGGGTTATGGTTAGGTTTAGGGTTAGTGTTATAATGAGGATTAGGGTTAGGTTAAAATGTGGGCTAGGTTTAGGGTTAGGCTTAGGGTAAGTGTTAGGTAAGGACAGAGTTAGTGTTAGGGTTAGGGTTAGGGTTAGTATTAGGGTTAGGTTTTGGATGAGGGTTAGGTTTAAGGTTAGTGTTAGGGTTAAGTTTAGGTTTAGGGTAAGGGTTAGGGTTAGGGTTAGGTTTAAAATAAGGGTTAGGTTTAGGGTTAGGTTTAGGTTTAGGGTTAGTTGTTGGCTTAGGGTTAGGGTTAGGCTTAGGGTTAGGTTTAGGGTTAGGGTTATGGTTAGGTTTAGGATGAGGGTTAGTGTAAGGGTTAGGTTTAGGTTTAGGATTAGTCTTTGGCATAGGGTTAGGGTTAGGTTTAGGGTTAGGGCTAGAGTTAGAGTTATAGTTAGGCTTAGGATGAGTGTTTGGGTTAGGGTTAAAATGAGGTTTAGGTTTAGGGTTATGTTTAGGGTTAGAGTTAAGGTTAGGGTTAGTGTTAGCATTAGGGTTAGGGTTAGGGTTAGGTTTAGGGTTATGTTTAGGATGAGGATTAGGGTTAGGGTTAGATTTAGGGTTAGGGTTAGGGTTAGTGTTAAGTTTAGAATGAGGGTTAAGTTTTGGGTTAGGCTTAGGTTTAAGTTTATGGTTAGAGTTAGGTTTAGGATGAGGGTTAGTGTTAGGGTTAGGTCTATGTTTAGTTTTAGTCTTTGGCTTATGGTTAGGGTTAGGGGTAGGTTTAGGGTTAGGGTTAGAGTTAGGGTTATGTTTAGAATGAGGGTTAGGGTTAGGGTTAGGGTTCAGGATAGGCCAGAGTTACGGTGAGAGTCCGGGTTATGGTTAGGATTACCCTAGTGTTAGGGTTAGGGTTAGGGATTTGGTGAGGGTTAGGGTTACAGTTAGGGTTAAGGTTAGCATTTTGGTAAGGGTTAGGGTTAGGGTTAGGGTTAGGAATAAGCCAAGTTTTGGGTTAGGTTTAGGGTTAGGGTCAGGTTTAGGCCCTGATGGTTAGGGTTAGGGTTAGGGTTTGTTTTTGGTTTAGGGTTAGTGTTTGGCTTAGGGTTAGGGTTAGGTTTAGGGTTAGGTTTAGGGTTAGGTTTAGGGTTAGGGTTAGGGTTAGGGTTAGGTTTATAGGTAGGATTAGGGATAGGCTAATGTTAGGGTTAAGGTTAGGTTTCGGGTTAGGGTTAGGATGAGGATTATGTTTAGGTTTAAAATGAGGGTTAGGTTTATGGTTTGTGTTAGTGTTAGGTTTATGGTTAGGTTTAGGTTTGGGGTTAGTCTTTGGCTTAGCATTAATGTTAGGGTTAGTTTTAGGGTTAGGATTAGTGTTAGGGTTAGGTTTAGGGTGAGGGTTAAGGTTAGGGATAGGCCAAGGTTAGGGTTAGGGTTACAGTTAGGGTTAGGATTAGTGTTAGTCCAGAGTTAGAGTTAGAGTTAGGTTTACGGTTAGAGATTGGTTTCGGGCTAGGGTTAGGTTTAGGGTTAGGCCAGGGTAAGGGTTAGAGTTAGGTTTACAGTTAGGGTTAGAGTTAGGGTTAGGATGAGGTTTAGGATTAGGGTTAAAATAAGGGATAGGGTTAGGTTTAGGGTTAAGTGTAGGTTTAGAAATCAGGGTTAGGGATAGGCCAGAGTTAGGGTTACGGTTATGGTTAGGTTTAGAATGAGGGTTAGGGTTAGGGTTAGTGGTAGGGTTATGGTTAAGGTTATGGTTAGGATGAGGGTTTGGTTTAGGGTTAAAATGAGAGTTAGTGTTAGGGTTAGGGTTAGGCTTAGAATGAGTGTTAGGGTTAGGGTTTGGGTTAGGTTTAGGATGAGGTTGAGGGTTAGGGTTAGTCTTTGGCTTAGGGTTAGGGTCATTCTTAGGGTTAGGGTTAGTGTTAGAGTTAGGGTTAGGATGAGGGTTAGGGTTAGGGTTAAAATGAGGGTTAGGTTTAGGTTTAGGGTTAGGGTTAGAGTTATGGTTATGGTTAGGTTGAGTGTTTTGGTGATGTTTAAAATGAGGGTTAGGGTTAGGTTTAGAATGAGTGTTAGCGTTAGAATGAGGGTTAGGGTTAGTGTTAGGGTTAATGTTTGGGTTAGGTTTAGGGTTAGGTTTAGGTTTAGGGTTAGGGTTAAGGTTAGGGTTAGGGTTAGGTTTGGGTATAGGCCAGAGTTATGGTTATGGTTAGGGTTAGGGTTAGGATGAAGGTTAGGTTTAAAATGAGGGTTAGGTTTAGGTTCAGGTTTAGGGTTAGGGTTACTGTTACGGTGACAGGGTTATGGTTAGGGCTAGGGTTAATATTTGGGTTAGGTTTAGAATGAGGGTTAGAGTTAGGGTTAGGGTTAGGGTTAGGGTTATTCTTAGTGTTTTGGTTAGGGTTAGGGTAAGGTTTAGGGTTAGGGTTAGGCCAGACTTAGGGGTAGGTTGAGGGTTAAGGTTAGAGTTAAGTTTAGGTTTAGGGTTAAGATTAGAGTTAGGGTTAAGGTTAAGGCTAGGTTTAGGGTTAGGTTTAGAATGACTGTTAAGGTTAGGGTTAGGGTTAGTTTTAGTGTTCATGAGAGGCCAGAGTTAGGTGTAGGTTCCTGGTTATGGTTAGGATTACACTAGGGTTTGTGGTAGGGTAAGTTTTAGAGTTAGCGTTTTGGTGAGGTTTAGGTTTAGGGTTAGGGTTTCAAGAGTGTTAGGGTTAGGGTTACTGTTAGGGTTAGGATGAGGTTTAGGGTTAGGTTTAGTAGTGTTAGAGTTAGGGTTAGCATTAGGGTTAAAATGAGGGTTAGTTTTAGGGTTAAGGTTAGGGATAGGGTTAGTTTGAGGTTTAGGGTTAGTGTTTGGCTTAGGGTTAGGGTTAGGTTTAGGGTTAGGATGAGGGTTAGGTTTAGGTTTAGGGATAGGGTTAGGGTTAGGATTAGGTTTAGGGTTATGGTTAGGGTTACGGTTAGGTTTAGCGTTAGGGTTAGGCCAGAGTTAAAGTTAGAGTTAGGGTTACAGATAGAGTTAGGTTTAGGGTTAGCATTATGTTTAGGGTTAGGTTTAGTAATAGGCCAGAGTTAGGGTTACATTTATGATTAGGTTTAGAATGAGGGTTAGGATTAGAGTTAGGGTTAGGGTTATGGTTATGGTTAGGATGAGGGTTTGGGTTAGGGTCAAAATGATGATTAGGGTTAGGTTTAGAGTTAGGTTTAGAATGAGTGTTATTGTTAGGGTTAGGATGAAGTTTAGGGTTAGTGTTATGGTTAGTGTTTGGGTTAGGGTTAGGTTTAGGTTAACATTAGGGTTAGGGTTAAAATGAGGGTTAGGTTCAGGTTTAGGTTTAGGGTTAGGGTTAGTGTTAGGATGACAGTTGGGGTTGTGGTTATGGTTAGGGTTAGTGTTTGGGTTAGGTTTAGAATGAGGGTTAGAATTATGGTTATGGTTAAGGTTAGGGTTAGGATTAGGGTTAGGGTTAGGATTATGGTTAGTGTTTGAGTTAGGGTTAGGGTTAGGTCAGACTAAGTGTTAAGGTTAAGGTTAGGGTTAGAGTTAGGGTTAGGGGTAGGGTTAAGTTTAGAATGAGGGTTAGGTTTAGGGATAGGTTTAGTGTTCAGGATAGAGTTAGAGTTAGGGAAAGGCCAGGGTTACTGTTAGGCTTAGGGTTAGGGTTAGGCCAAAGGTCGGGTTAAGGTTAGGTTTAGCGTTTTGGTGAGGGTTAGGGTTAGAGTTAGCATTATGGTTAGGGTTAGGTTAATCAATAGGCCAGAGTTAGGGTTAGGGTTAGGGTTAAGGTTAGGTTAAGGGTTTGTGTTTAGGGTTAGGGTTTATGTCAGGCCAGATTTAGGGTTAGGGTTAGGGTTAGGTTTAGAATAAGGGTTATGGTTAGGGTCAGGGTTAGGTTTAGGATTCAGGATAGGCCAGAGTTAGGGTTAGGATCCAGGTTTTGGTTAGGATTACACTAGGGTTACGGTTAGGGTTAGTTTTAGGGTTAGCGTTTGGTGAGTGTTAAGTTTAGGGTTACGGTTTCAATAGGGTTAGGGTTAGGGTTAGTGTTAGGGTTAGTTCAGCTTTAGGTTTAGGGTTATGTTTAGGTTTAGGGATAGGATGAGGGTTATGGTTAGGGTTAAGGTTACGGTTAGGTTAGGGTTGGGATTGGGGTTAGGGATAGGGTTAGGTTTAGGGTTAGGGTAAAGTTTAGGATGAGGGTTAGGGATAGGGTTAGGTTTAGTTTAGGATTAGTGTTTGAGTTAGGGTTAGGATTAGGTTTAGGATTAGTGTTTGGTTTAGGGTTATGGTTAGGCCAAAGTAAGGGTTAGGGTTAGGGTTAGGGTTAGGTTGAGGGTGAGGGTTAGGTTTAGGGTTAGGGTTAGAGTTAGCGTGAGTGTTAGGGTTAGGATTAGTGTTAGGTTCAGGGTTAGGTTTAGGGTTAAGGATATGCCAGGGTTAGGGTTAGGGTTAGGATTAGGTTTAGGGTTAGTTTTAGGCCAGAGTTAGTGTTAGGCTTAGTGTTAGGGTTAGATTTAGGGTTAGGGTTATGGTTAGGTTTTTTTGTGTTATGGTTAGGGTTACGGTTAGGCCAGGGTTAGGTTTAGGGTTAAGTATATGCCAGGGTTAGGGTTAGGGTTAGGATTAGGTTTAGGGTTAGTTTTAGGCCAGAGTTACTGTTAGGCTTAGTGTTAGGGTTAGAGTTAGGGTTAGGGTTAGGGTTAGGGTTAGGCTAGAGTTAGCGTTAGGGTTAGGGTTAGCGTTAGAGTTAGGGTTAGGTTTAGGCTAAGGGTTAGGATTAGGGTTAGATTTAGGGTTAGGGTTATGGTTAGGTTTTTTGTGTTATGGTTAGGGTTACGGTTAGGCCAGGGTTAGGTTTAGGGTTAGGATTACTCTTAGGGTTAGTGTTAGGCCCAGAGTTAGGGTTAGGGTTAGGATTAGTGTTATGTTTAGTGTTAGGCCAGAGTTAGGGTTAGGGTTAGGGTTAGGGTTAGGGTCAGTGTTTGGGTTAGGGTTAGGGTTATTGTTAGTATTAGGGTTAGTATTAGGGTTAGGGTTAGGGTTAGGTTTAGAGTTAGGGCAGAGTTAGGGTTAGGGTTAGGGTTGGGGTTAGCGTTAGGGTTAGTGTATGGGTTAGGGTTAGGTTATTGTTAGTTTTAAGGTTAATATTAGGGTTATGGTTAGGGTTAGGTTTAGAGTTAGGGCAGAGTTAGGGTTAGGGTTAGTGTTAGGGTTAGATTTTGGGTTAGGTTTTGGTTTAGGGTTAGAGTTAGGGTTAGGATGAGTGTTAGGTTTAGGGTTAAAATGAGGGTTAGGTTAAGATTTAGGGTTAGGATTAATGTTTGGGATAAGCCAGAGTTAGGGTTAGGGTTAGGGTTAAAATGAGGGTTAGTTTTAGGGTTAGGGTTAGGTTCAGGGTTAGGGTTAGGGTTGGGTTAGGGTTAGGGTTAGCGTTAGGTTTACGGTTATGGTTAGGTTTAGGATGAGGGTTTGGGTTAGATTTAGGTTTAGGGTTAGGAAGAGGGTTAGATTTAAGTTTAAAATGAGGGCTAGGTTTAGGGTTAGGGTTAGCGTTAGGGTTAGGGTTAAGTTTAGGTTTCAGATGAGGGTTAGGGTTAGGGTTAGGCCAGAGTTTGGGTTAGGGTTAGGGTTAGGGTTAGGGTTAGATTTAGGTTTAAAGTCAGGATGAGGGTCAGGGTTAGGTTTAAGGTAAGGTGTTACGGTTTGGGTTAGGGTTAGGGTGATGTTTAGGATGAGGTTTAGGGTTAGGGTTAGTGTTAGGTTTACGGTTAGCATTAGGTTTAGGGTTAATTTTAGGGTTAGGGAAAGGCCAAGGTTAGCTTTAGGGTTAGGATTATGGTTAGGGTTAGGGTTAGGCCAGAGTTAGGGTTAGGGTGAGTGTTAGGTTTTGAGTTAGGGTTAGGGTTAGGGTTAGTAATAGGGATAGGCCACTGTTAGGTTTAGGTTTAGGGTCAGGTTTAGAATGAGGGTTACGGTTAGGGTTAGATTTAGTGTTAGGGTTAGGGTTAGGGTTAGGGTTAGGGTTAGAGTTAGTGTTAGGGTTAGAGTTAGGGTTAGGTTTAGGATGAGGGTTGGGTTTAGGGTTAGGGTTAAGGTTAAGGTTAGGTATACGGTTAGTGTTTAGGGTTAAGGATAGGCCAGGGTTAGTGTTAGTGTTAGTGTTAGGGTTCGGGTTAGTTTTCTGTTTAGGGTTAGTGTTTGGCTCAGGGTTAGGGTTAGGTTTAGGGTTAGTGTTAGGATTGGGGTTAAGTTTAGAATGAGGGTTAGGGTTAGGTTTAGGTTGAGGGTTCAGGATAGGACAGAGTTAGGGTGAGGGTCCGGGTTATGGTCAGGATTACGCTATGGTTAGGGTTAGTGTTTTGGTGTGGTTAGGGTTACATTTAGGGTTAGGGTTAGCGTTTTGGTGAGGGTTATGGTTAGGGTTAGGGTTAGGGATAGGCTAGGGTTAGGGTTACGGTTAGGTTTACGGTTAGGGTTAAGATAAGGTTTAGGTTTAGGGTTAGTGTTAGGGATAGGGTTAGGTTTAAGATTATGGTTAGTCTTTTCTTATGGTTAGGGTTAGGTTTAGGGTTATGGTTAGGGTTGTGTTTAGAATTAGGGTTAGGGTTAGCCTTAGTGTTATGTTTAGGGTTCAGGATAGGCCAGAATTAGGGTGAGGGTCCTGTTTATGGTTAGGATTACATACAGTTTATGGTTAGGATTACATACTTACAACAGTATTATGGGGCACTACAGAACATGGTCCCTCAGCAAGGAAATCCATTCAGGACCTCTGTAGTGAAAGTGCAATTAGCACAGGACTGGACTTCAGTTCCTCAGCCTACACAGTATTAACTCCTGAAATGGGGATGCAGGCCCTACCTACAGGAGTTTATGGTCCATTACCTAGAGGGACTATGGGACTATTATTAGGAAGAAGTAGT
>REGO01001385.1:0-28695 GCA_010120015.1 Rhombomys opimus | reverse complement strand
GGTTAGGGTTAGGGTTAGGGTTAGAATCAGGGTTAGGGTTAGGTTTAGGTTTAGAGTTCAGTATAAGCCAGAGTTAGGATTAGGGTCCAGGTTATGGATAGGATATCACTAGGGTTAGGGTTAGGATTGTTTTTAGGGTTAGGGTTAGGATGACGGTTCAGCATTAGGGTTAGGGTTAGGGTTAGGCCAGAGTTTGTGTTAGGGTTAGGGTTAGGATTAGGTTTAGGTTTAGGGTTAGGATGAGAGTTATAGTTAGGTTTAAGGTTAGGGGTTAGGGTTAGGGTTGGGTTAAAATTTAGGGTTAGGTTAGTGTTAGGGTTAGGGTTAGAGTTAGGGTTAGCGTTGGGTTAAAATGAGGGTTAGTGTTAGGGTTAAAATGAGGGTTAGGTTTTGGTTTAGGTTTAGGGTTAGGGATAGGGTTAGGGTTAGGATGACAGTATTAAGGATAGGGTTCGGGTTAGTGTTTGGGTTAGGGGTAGGGTTAGTTTAGGTTTAAGGTTAGGGTAAAATGAGGGTTAGGGTTGGGGTTAGGTTTAAGTTTATGGTTAGGGTTATGGTTAGTTTTAGCGTTAGAGTTTTATGGTTAGAGTTAGTGTTAGGGTTACGGTTAGGGTTAGGGTTAGAGTTATATTTAGGGTTAGGTTCAGGGTTAGGCTTAGGGTTAGGTTAGGGTTAGGGTTAGGGTTTCAGAGTTGGGGTTAGGGTTAGGTTTAGGTTTAGAATGATTGTTAGGCTTGGGGTTAAATTGAGGGTTAGGTTAAGGTTAGGGTTAGGGTTAAGGATAGGGATAGGCCAGAGTTAGGGTTAGGGTTAGCGTTTCGTTTAGAATGAGGGTTATGTTTAAAGTTACGTTAGGGTTAGGGTTAGGGTGAGGGTGAGGGTTAGGGTTAGGGTGAGGGTTACGGTTAGGGTAAGGCCAGAGTTAGGGTTAGAGTTAGGGTTAGGGTTAGGGTGAGGGTTAGGATTAGGGTTAGGTTTAGATTTAGGTTTAGGTTTAGGATGATAGTTAGGTTTAGGGTTAGGGTTAGGGTCAGGGTTAGGGTTAGTTTTTAGGGTTAGGGTTATCATTAGGGATAGGCAAAGTTTAGTGTTAGGGTTAGGATTAGTGTTAGGCCTAGGTTTAGTGTTAGGGTTAGTGTTAGGGTTAGAGCTAGGGTTAGGGTTAGGTTTAGGGTTAGTGTTACAGTTAGGGTTATGGTAAGTTTTAGAATGAGGGTTAGGATTAGGGTTAGGGTTAGGTTGAGGTTTCACGATAGGCCAGATTTAGGGTGAGGGTCCAGGTATGTTTAGGATTATGCTGGGTTAGGGTTAGGGTTATGGTGAGGGTTAGGGTTACATTTAGGGTTAGGGTTAGCGTTTTGGTGAGGGTTAGGGTTAGGGTTAGCATTAGGGTTAGGATTAGGGATAAGCTAGGGTTAGGTTTAAGGGTAGGTTTTAGAGGAGGGTTAGGATTATGGTTAAAATGAGGGTTAGGTTTAGGTTTAAGGTTAGGGTTAGGGTTATTCTTTGGCTTAGGGTTAGGGTTAGAGTTATGGTTATGGTTATGGTTAGGGTTAGGGTTAGAGTTAGGGTTAGGTTTAGGATGAGGGTTGGGTTTAGGGTTAGGGTTAAGGTTTAGGGTTAGGTTTAGGGTTAGGTCTACGAATAGGCCAGAGTTAGTGTTAGGTTTAGGGTTAGGGTTAGGTTTAGGGTTAGGGGTTAGGGTTAGGGTTAGGGTTCTTATCAGGCCAGGGTTAGAGTTAGGGTTAGGGTTAGGTTCATGGTTAGGGTTAGGTTTAGGGTTAGGTTTAGAAAAAGAGTTAGAGTTAGGGTTAGGTTTAGGGTTCAGGATAGGCCAGAGTTAGGTTAGGGTCCGGGTTTTGGTTAAGATTACACTAGGGTTATGGTTAGGGTTAGTTATAGGGTTAGCGTTTTGGTGAGTGTTAGGTTTAGGGTTAGGGTTTCAATAAGGTTAGGGTTAGGGTTAGTGTTAGGGTTTGGATGAGGTTTAGGTTTAGGGTTAGGTTTAGGGATAGGATGAGGGTTACGGTTAGGGTTAGGGATAGGGTTAGGGTTAGGTTTAGGGTTATGTTTAGAATGACTGTTAGGGTTAGTGTTAGGGTTAGGTTTAGGTTTAAGGATAGGCCAGAGTTAGAGTGACGTTCCGGGTTATGTTTAGGATTACGCTACATGTAGGCTTAGTGTTAGGGTTAGCGTTTTGGTGAGGGTTAGGATTAGGGTTAAAGTGAGGATTAGGTTTAGGTTTCGGTTAAGGGTTAGGGTTAGGGTTAGTTTTAGGTTTAGGGTTAGGGTTAGCATTTTGGTGAGGGTTAGGGTTAGGGTTAGTTTTAGGTTTAGGGTTAGTTTTAGGTTTAGGGTTAGGGTTAGGGTTAGGGTTAGGTTTAGGCCAAAGTTAGGGTTAGGTTTAGGTTTACCGTTTCGGTGAGGGTTAGGTTTAGAATTAGGGTTAGGGATAGGGTTAGGTTTAGCGTTTCGGTGAGGGTTAGTCTGAGGGTTAGCGTTAGGGTTAGGGTTAGGATTAGGCCAGAGTTAGGGTTAGCTTTAGGGTTAGAGTTAGGTTTAAGTTTAGGGTTAGGATTAGGGTTAGTGTTAGAGTTAGGGTTAGGGTTAGTTTCAGGGTTAGGGTTAGGATGACAGTTAGGGTTAGGGTAGGTGTTAGGGTTAGTGTTAGGGAAAAGTCAGGGTTAGGGTTAAGGTTAGGGTTAGGGTTAGGCCAGAGTTACAGTTAAGGTTAGGGTAGGTGTTAGGGTTAGTGTTATTGTTAGGGGTTAGCTTTAGGGATAGGGTTAGGGTTAGGCCAGAGTTAGGGTTAGATTTAGGGTTAGAGTTAGGGTTAGGGTTAGGGTTAGGGTTAGTGTTAGTGTTAGAGTTAGGGTTAGGTTTAGGGTTAGGGTTAGGGGAGGGAAAGTGTTAGGTTTAGGGTTAGGGTTAGGTTTATGTTTAGAATGAGGGTTAGGGTTAGGGTTAGGATTAGGGTTAGGGTTAGGGTTAAAATGAGGGTTTGTGTTAGGGTTAGGGTTAGGGTTAAAGTTAGGGTTAAGGTTAGCGTTAGGTTTAGTGTTTGGGTTAGGGTTAAGGTTAGCTTTAGGGTTAGGATTAGGGTTAAAATCAGGATTAGGTTTAGGGTAGGGTTAGGGTTAGGTTTAGGGATAGGGGTTAGGGTTAGGGTTCAGGACAGGGCAGAGTTAGGATTAGGGTTCTGGTTAGGGTTAGGGTTTGGGTTAGGGTTAAAATGAGTTTTAGGGGCAGGGTTAGGGTTATGTTTAGGGTTCAGTATAGGCCATAGTTAGGGTTAGGGTACAGGTTACTGTTAGGATTACACTAGGGTCAGGGTTAGGGTTAGTTTTAGCGTTTTGGTAAGGGTTAGTTTTAGGGTTAGCGTTGCAAAGGGTTAGGGTTAAGGTTACTGTTAGGGTTAGGATGAGTTTTCGGGTTAGGGTTAGGTTTAGTTTTAGGGTCAGGTTTAGGGTTAATGTTAGGGTTAGGAATAAGCCAGGGTTAGGGTTAGGTTTAGGGTTAGGATTAGGGTTACGCAGAGTTAGGGTTAGGGTTAGAGTTTGGTTTAGGGTTAGCGTTAGGGTTAGGGTTAATTTGAGGGTTACAGTTAGGGTTAGTGTTTGGGTTAGGGTTAGGGTTAGGTTTAGAGTTAAGGTTAGGGTTAGGGTTAGGTTTAGGGTTAGGGTTAGGTTAGGATTAGTGGTTGGGGTAGGGTTATGGTTAGGGTTAGGTTTAGGTTTAACATGAGGGTTAGGGTTAAGGTTAGGTTTAGGTTTAGGATTAAAGATAGGGTTAGGGTTAGGCTTACGGTTAGGGTTAGGGATAGTGTTAGTGTTGGGATACGTCAGGGATAGGTTTAGGGTTAGGGTTAGGCTCAGAGTAAGGGTTAGGGTTAGGTTTAGGGATAGGTCAGAGTTAGGGTTAGCGTTAGGGTTAGGGTTAGGGTTAGGGTTAGCGTTAGGGTTAGGTTTAGGCCAGAGTTAGGGTTAGCTTTAGAGTTAGAGTTAGGGTTACGTTTAGGGTTAGGGTTAGGTTTAGGGTTAGGGTTAAGGTTATTGTTAGGGTTAGGGTTAGGCCAGATTTATGGTTAGGGTTAGGGTTAGTGATAGAGTAAGGCTTCTGGTTAGGGTTTGGGTTAGGGTTAGGTTTAGTGTTTGGGTTAGGGTGAGGGTTAGGGTTAGGGTTAGGGTTAGAATGAGAGTTAAAGTTAGGTTTAGGGTTAGTATGAGGATTAGGGTTATGGTTAGGGTTAGGGTTAGGGTTAGGATGAGGGTTATGGTTAGGTTTAGGTTTAGGTTTAGGTTTAGGTTTAGGTTTAGGTTTAGGATTAGGATTAGTGTTTGTGGTAGGGTTAGGGTTAGTTTTAGGGTTAGGTTAGGCCAGAGTTAGGGTTAGGGTTAGGGTTGGGGTTAGGCCAGATTTAGGGTTAGGTTTAGGTTTAGGGTTAGGGTTAGTGTTTGGGTTAGGGTTAGGTTTAGGGTTATTGTTAGTGTTAGGGTTAGTGTTAGGTTTAGGTTTCAGGGTAGGCCAGAGTTGGGGGTAGGGTGTTGGTTATGGTAAGGATTACAATAGGGTTAGGTTTAGGGTACGGGTTAGTGTTTGGGTTAGGGTTAGGATTTGCCTTAGGGTTAGCGTTAGGGTTAAAATGAGGGTTAGGGTTAGGCTTACGTTTTATGTTAGGATTATGGTTAGGATTAGGTTTAGGGTTAGGGGTTAGGATTAGGGTTAGGGTTCAGGAAAGGCCACAGTTAGGGTTAGGGTTAGTTTTAGGGTTAGGGTTATGGTAAGGGTTATTGTTAGGGTTAGGGTTAGGGTTAGCATAATGTTTAGGATTAGAATTAGGTTTAGGTTTAGGGTTAGGGTTAGGCTTAGGGTTAGTGTTAGGGTTAGGTTTAGGATTAGCATTAGGGTTAGGTTTAGGCCAGAGTCAGGGTTAGTTTTAGAGTTAGAGTTAGGGTTAGCTTTAGGGTTAGGGTTAAGGTTAGTGTTAGCATTAGTGTTTTTGTTAGGGTTAAGGTTAGTGTTAGAGTCAGTGTTAGGCCAGGGTTACAGTTAGTGTTAGAATTAGTGTTCTGGTTAGCGTTAGGGTTTGGGTTAGGGGTAGGTTTAGTGTTTGGCTTAGGGTTATGGTTAGGGTTAGGGTTAGTGTTAGCGTGAAGATTAGGGTGAGGGTTAGTTTTATTGTTAAAATGAGGGTTAGGGTTAAGTTTAGGGTTAGGGTTATGGTTAGGGTTAGGGTTAGTGTTAGGGTTAGGGTTAAGGATAGGCCAGGGTTAGAGTTAGGGTTATAGTTTGAGTTAGGGTTAGTTTTAAGGTTAGGATGAGGGTTAGGGTTTGGGTTAGGGTTTAGGTTTAGAATGAGGGTTAGACTTAGGTTTAGGGTTAGTATGAGGATTAGGGTTATGGTTAGGGTTAGGGTTAGGATTAGGGTTAAGGTTAGGGTTAGGGTTAGGTTTAGGATGAGGGTTAGGGTTAGGGTTAAGTTTAGGTTTAGGATTAGTGTTTGTGTTAGGGTTAAGGTTAGGTTTAGGGTTAGGGTTAGGGTTAAAATAAGGGTTAGGGTTAGGGTTAGGTTTAGGGTTAGGGTTAGGGTTAGGGTTAGGGTTAGGATTAGGCCAGAGTTAGGGTTAGGGTTAGAGTTATGGTTAGGTTTAGGTTTATTGTTAGGTTTAATGTTTTCATTAGGTTTAGGGTTAGGGTTAGCATAATGTTTAGGATTAGAGTTATGTTTAGGGTTAGGGTTAGGATTATGGTTTGGGTTAGGGTTACGATTAGGGTTAGGTTTAGGGTTAGAGTTAGTGTTAAGGTTAGAGTTAGCTTTAGAATGAGGGTTAGGTCAGGGTTTGGGGTTAGGATGAGGCTTAGGTTTAGGGTTAGGTTTATTGTTACAATGAGGGTTATAGTTAGGGTTAGGGTTATAGTTAGGGTTAGGGTTAGGGTTTGTATGAGGTTTAGGGTTAGGGTTAGAGTTAGGGTTAGGGATAGGGTTAGCGTTACAATTAGGTTTAATGTTAGGGTTAGAGTTAGGGTTATGGTCAGAGTTAGCTTTAGAATGAGAGTTAATGTCAGTTTTAGGGTTAGGATGAGGGTTAGCGTTAGTGTTAGGTTTAGCGTTACAATGAGGGTTAGGGTTAGGGTTATTGTTAGGGTTAAGGGTAGGGTTAGATTTAGGGTTAGGGTTAGAGTTTGTGTTATGGTTAGAGTTAGCTTTAGAATGAGGGTTAGGGTTAGGTTTAGGGTTAGAGTTAGGTTTAGGGTTAGAGTTAGGGTTAAAATGAGGGTTACGGCTAGGGTTAGAGTTAGGGTCAGAATGAGGGTTAGGTTTTGGGTTAGGGTTAGGGTTAGGGTTAGAATGAGGGTTAGGTTTAGCATTAGGGTTAGGGTTAGGGTTAGGGTAAGGGATACAATTAGGGTTAGGGTTAGAGTTAGGGTTATGGTTAGAGTTAGCTTTAGAATCAGGGTTATGTTTAGGGTTAAGATGAGGGTTAGGGTTACGGTTAGGGTTAGCATTAGGGTTAGGATCATCTTTAGTGTTAGGTTTAGGGTTAAAGTTAGGGTTACGGTTAGAGTTAGCTTTAGAATGAGGGTTATAGTTAGGGTTAGCGTTAGGTTACAGTTAGGATGAGGTTTAGGTTTAGGGTTAGGGTTAGGGTTATGGTTAGGGTTAGCGTTAGGGTTAGGGATACCTTTAGTGTTAGGGTTAACATTACAATTAGGGATAGGTTTAGGTTTAGAGTTAGGGTTATGGTTAGAGTTAGCTTTAGAATGAAGTTTATGGTTATGGTTAGGGTTAGGATGAGGGTTAGGTATAGGTTTACGGTTAGGGTAACCTTTAGGTTTAGAATTATCTTTAGTGTTAGGGTTAGTGTTAGAGTTAGGGTTATGGTTAGAGTTACCTTTAGGTTGATTGTTAGGTTTAGGGTTCGGGTTAGAGATAAGGTTAGTTTAGAGTTAGGGTTAAAATGAGGGTTAGGGTTAGGTTTAACGTTAGGTTTAGTGTTAGGGTTCTGTTTAAGTTAGGGTTAGGGTTAGGTTTATTGTTAGGGATAGGGTTAGGTTTAGGTTATTGTTAGGATTAGATTTAGGTTTAGTGTTAGGGTTAGGGTTAGGGATAGGATTAGGGTTAGGTTTAGGGTTACAATTAGGTTTAGCGTTTGGTTTAGAGTTAGGGTTATGGTTAGAGTTAGCTTTGGACTGAGGGTTTGTGTTAGGGTGAGCGTTTGGGTTATATTTTGAGTTAGTTTTAGAATGAGGGTTAGGGTTAGGGTTATGTTTAGTGACAGGGTTACGTCTAGGGTTAGTGTTAGGGTTAGAGTTAGGATGAGGGTTAGGTTTTAGGTTTGGGGTAATGTTAAGGTTAGGTTAATTGTTAGGGTTAGGGTTAGGATGAGGGTTAATGTTAGTGTTAGGGTTAGGTTTAGGTTTAGGGGTAGGGTTAGGGTTAGTGTTAGTTTTAGGGTTAGTGTTTGGGTTAGGGTTAGGGTTAGGATTATGGTTAGAGTTGGCTTTAGAATGAGGATTAGAGTTAGGGTTAGGATTAGGGTTAAAGTTACTATGAAGGTTAGGGTTAGGGTTAGGGCTATGTTTAATTTTAGGGTTAGCATTTTGGTGAGGGTTAGGTTTAGGGTTAGGGTTACAGTAGGCTTAGCATTAAGGTTAGTGTTAGGATTAGGATGAGGTTTAGGGTTAGGTTTAGTTTTAGGGTTAGGTTTATGGTTAAGGTTAGGGTTAGGGATAGGCCAGGGTTAGGGTTAGGGTTAGGATTAGGGTTAGGGTTAGGGTTAGGGTTAGGGTTAGGGTTAGGTTTAGGCCAGAGTTGGGGTTAAGTATAGTGTTTGGATTAGGGTTAGGTTTACGGTTATGGTTAGGCCAGAGTTAGGGTTAGGGTTAGGGTTGGGTTAGGGTTATGGTTAGGATTGGTTCTGTTTAGGGTTAGGCTTCAAATGAGGGTTAGGGATAGGGTTAGAGTTAGGTTTAGGGTTAGAGTTTTGTTTAGGGTTAGTGTTAGGGTTAGGGTTAGTTTTAGGGATAGGTCAGGGTTAGAGTTAGAGTTAGGTTAGGCCTGATTTAGGGTTAGGGTTAGGGTTAGGGTCAGGTTTAGGGTTAGGATGAGGGTTAGGTTTAGGGTTAGGGTAAGGTTACGTTAGGGTAAGGGTTAGGGTAAGGATTGGTTTAGGGTTTGATGAGGGTTAGGTTTAAATTTAGGGTTACGGTTAGTTTTAGGATGAGGGTTAGTGTTAGGGTTAGGGTTAGGGTTAGGCCAGAGTTAGGGTTAGGGTTAGGGTTAGGTTTAGGGTTAGGGTTAGGGTTAGGGTTAGTGTTAGGGTTAGGATGAGGTTTAGGGTTAGGATGAGGGTTAGGTTTAGGGTTAGGGTCTGGTTAAGTTAGGGTAAGGGTTAAGGTAAGGATTGGTTTAGGGTTTGATGAGGGTTAGGTTTAAATTTAGGGTTACGGTTAGTTTTAGGATGAGGGTTAGTGTTAGGGTTAGGTTTAGGGTTAGGCCAGAGTTAGGGTTAGGGTTAGGTTTAGGGTTAGGGTTAGGGTTAGGATGAGGTTTAGGATTAGGTTTAGACTTAGGATTAGTGTTTGGCGTAGGGTTATGGTTAGGTTTAGTTTTAGGGTTAGGGTTAAAATGAGGTTTAGGGTTAGGGTTAGGGTTAGAGTCAGGTTTAGGGTTAGGGGTAGGGTTAGTGTTTTTTTTAGGATTAGGGTTAGGGTTAGGGTTAGTTTTAGGGATAGGTCAGGGTTAGGGTTTGGATTAGGGTTAGGGTTATGGTTAGCATTCAGGATAGGCCAGAGTGATGGTTAGGGTACTAGTTATTGTTAGGATTACATTAGTGTTAGGGATATGGTAAGTTTTAGGGTTAGAGTTTTGGTGAGGGTTAGGTTTATGGTTAAGGTTTCAATACGGTTATGGTTAAGGTTCCAGTTAGGGTTAGGATGAGGATTAGGGTTAGATTTAGGTTTAGGTTTAGGGTTATGATGAGGATTAGGGTTAGGGTTAGGATGAGGTTTAGTTTTAGGGTCAAAATGAGGATTAGAGTTAGCGTTAGTGTTAGGGTTCGGGTTAGTGTTCAGATGAGGGTTAGGTTTAGGGTTAGATTAGGGTTAGGGTTAGGGTTAGGATGAGGGTTAGGGTAAGGTTTAAAATGAGGGTTAGGTTTCACGTTAGGGTTAGGGTTAGGGCTAAAGTTAGGGTTAGAGTTAGGTTAGGGTTAGAATGAGGGTTGGGGTTAGGGTTAGTTTTAGGGTTACGGTTAGGGTTAGGGTTATAGTTAGGGTTAGGGTTAGGATGAGTGTTAGGGTTAGGGTTAGGTTTACGGTTAGGTTTAGGGTTAGGGTTAGGTTCAGGTTTAGGTTTAGGGTTAGGGTTAGATATAGGGTTAGGGTTAGTGTTAGGGTTAGGGTTAGAATTAGGGTTAGGGTTAGTGTTAGGTTATGGTTAGGGTTAGGATGAGGGTTAGGTTTAAGGTTAGGTTTCATGATAGGCCAGAGTGAGGGTTAGGGTCCTGGTTATCATTAGGATTACATTAGGGTTAGGGTTAGAGTTAGGGTTAGGATGAGGTTTAGGGTTAGGGTTAGGTTTAGGTTTAGGGTTATATTGAGGATTAGACTTAGGGTTAGGTTTAGGGTTAGGTTAGGGCTAGTTTTAGGATTAGGGTTAGGGTTAGCATTAGGGTAAGGCCAGAGTTAGGGTGGGGTTAGGGTTAGAGTTAGGGATAAGGTTAGGGTTAGGATTAGGGTTAAGGTTATGGTTAGGGTTAGGATTCGGGTTAGGGTTATTGTTAAAATGAGGATTAGGGTTAAGTTTAGGGTTAGGGTTAGGGTTAGGGTTAGGTTTAGAATCAGGGTTAGAGTTAGGTTTAGGGTTAGGATGAGGATTAGGGTTAGGGTTAGTGTTAGGGTTAGGATGACCTTTAGGGTTAGGGTTAGGGTTACTGTTAGGGTTACGGTTAGGTTTAGGGTTATGGTTACGGTTAGGTTTAGGGTTAGGGTTAAGGTTAAGGTTAGGGTTAGGTTTAGAATGAGGGTTAGGGTTATTGTTAGGGTTAGGTTTAGGGTTCAGGAAAGGCCAGAGTTAGGGTTAGGGTCCTGTTTATGGTTAGGATTACACTAGGGTTAAGGTTAGGGTAAGTTTTAGGATTAGCGTTTTAGTGAGGGTTAGGTTTAGGATAGGCCAGTGTTAGGGTTACTGTCCGGGTTATGGTTAGGATTACCATAGGTTTAGGGTTATAGTTAGGGTTAGCGTTTTGGTGAGGGTTAGAGTTAGAGTTAGGTTTAGGGTGAGCGTTTCGGTGAGGGTAAGGTTTAGGGTTAGGTTTATTGTTAGGGTTCAGATGAGGGTTAGGGTTAAGGTTAGGGTTAGGTTTAGGTTAGGTTTAGGGTTAGGCTTAGGGTTAGGATGAGGTTTAGGGTTAGGGTTAAAATGAGGGTTAGGGTTCGGGTTCGGGTTCGGGTTAGGGTTATGGTTAGGTTTAGGATGAGGGTTAGGGTTAGAATGAGGGTTAGGGTTAGAATGAGGTTTAGGGTTAGGTTTAGGGTTAGGGTTAGGATTAGGTTTAGGGTTTGATGAGGGTTAGGTTTAAATTTAGGGTTATGGTTAGTTTTAGGATGAGGGTTAGTGTTAGGGTTACGTTTAGGGTTAGGTTTAGGGTTAGGCCAGAGTTAGGGTTAGGATTAGGGTTAGGGTTAGGTTTAGGGTTAAAATGAGGGTTAGAGTTAGGGTTAGTGTTAGGGTTAGGGTTAGGTTTAGGGTTCTGGATAGGCCAGAGTTAGGGTTAGGGTTCAGGTTATGGTTAGGATTGCACTAGGGTTAAGGTTAGGGTAAATTTTAGAGTTAGCGTTTTGTTGAGGGTTAGGTTTAGGGTTAGTGTTTCAATAGGGTTAGGGTTAGAGTTAGGGTTAGGGTAAGGGTTAGGATTAGGGTTATTGTTAAGTTTCAGAATAGGCCAGAGTTAGTGTTAGGGTCCTGGTTATGATTAGGATCACACTAGGATTAGAGTTAGCGTTAGGGTTAGGGTTAGCGTTTTGGTGAGGGTTAGGGTTAGTGTTAGGGTTAGGGTTAAGATTGGGTTAGGGTTAGGGTAAATTTAGGGTTAGGGTTACGATGAGGTTTAGGTTAAGGGTTAAAATGAGGGTTAGGGTTCGGGTTCGGGTTCGGGTTAGGATTAGGGTTCGGGTTAGAATGAGGTTTAGGGTTAGGGTTATATTTAGGATGAGGGCTAGTGTTAGAGTTAGGTTAGAATTAGGATTATAGTTAGGGTTAGGTTTAGGATGAGGGTTAAGGTTAGGGTTAGGGTTAGGGTCAAAATGAGGGTTAGGGTTAGGTTAAGGGTTAGGTTTAGGTTAGGGTTAGGGTTAGCATTAAGGTTAGAATTAGTTTCAAGTTAGGGTTAGGTTTACGGTCAGGGTTAGGTTTAGGTTTAGGGTTAGGGTTAGGTTTAGGGTTAGGGTTAGGGATAGGCCAGGGTTAGGGTAAGGGTTATGGTTATGGTTAGGGTTAGGATGAGATTTAGGCTTAGGGTTAAAATGAAGGTTAGGGTTAGGGTTAGGTTTAGGGTTAGAATGAGGGTTAGGGTTAGTGTTAGGTTTAGCGTTCAGATGAGTGTTAGAGTTAGTGTTAGATTAGGGTTAGTGCTAGATTTAGGGTTAGGATGAGGTTTAGGGTAAGGGTTAAAGTGAGGGTTAGATTTCAGGTTAGGGTTAGGGTTAAAGTTAGGGTTAGAGTTAGGGTTAAGGTTGGATGATTGTTAGGGTCAAGGTTTGGGTTAGTTTTTGAGTTAGGGTTAGGGATAGAGTTAGGGTTAGGATTAAATTTAGGGTTAGGGTTAGGATGAAGGTTAGGGTTAGGGTTACGGTTGGGGTTACGATGAGGTTTATGTTAAGGGTTATAATGAGGGTTTGGAATCGTGTTAGGGTTAGGGTTAGGGATAGAATTAGGTTTACGGTTAGGGTTAGTTTTAGGATGAGGTTTAGGGCTAGAGTTAGGTTTAGGGTTAGGCTTAGGATTATAGTGAGGGTTAGGGTTAGGTTGAGAGTTAGGGTTAGGGTTAAGGTTAGGTTTAGGGTTAGGGTTAAAATGAAGATTAGGGTTAGGGTTAGATTTAGGTTTAGGATGAGGGTTAGATTTAGGGTTAGGATGAGGGTTAGTGTTAGTGTTAGGGTTAGCGTTAGGTTTAGGGTTAAGTTTACGGTTAGGGTTAGGGTTAGGTTAGGTTAGGTTTAGGTTTAGTGTTAGTGTTAGGGTTAGGGTTAGGGTTAGGGTTAGCGTTAGGCCAGAGTTAGGGTTAGGGTTAGGTTGAGGGTTTGGGTAAGGGTCAGGGTTAAGGTTAGGGTTAGGGTTAGGCTTAGGGTTAGGCTTAGGGTGGGGGTTGGGGTTAGGGTTAGGGTTAGGTATAGGCCAGAGTTATGGTTAGCATTAGAGTTAGGTTTAGAATGAGGGTTAGGGGTAGGGTTAGGGTTAGGATGAGGGTTAGTGTTAGTGTTAAGGTTAGGGTTAGTTTTAGGTTAGGGTTAGGGTTATGGTTAAAGTTAAGATCAGGATTAGGTTTAGGGTTAGGATGAGGGTTAGGGTTAGGGTTAAAATCAGGGTTAGATTTAGGGTTACGGTTAAGGTTAGGATTAGGTTTAGGGTTAGGTTTAGGTATAGTTTTCAGGATAGGCCCGAGTTAGGGATAACGTCCTGTTTATGGGTATGATTACACTAGGGTTAAGGTTAGGGTAAGTTTTAGGGTTAGCGTTTTGGTCAGGATTAGGTTTAGGGTTAGTTTTTCATTAGGGTTAGGGTTACGGTTAGAGTTAGGGTTAGGTTTAGGATGAGGGTTAGGGTTAGGGTTAAGGATAGGCCAGAGTTAGGGTTAGTGTTAGAGTTAGGTTTAGAATGAGGGTTAGGGTTAGGATTAGGGTTAGGTGAGGGTAAGGGTTACGTTTAAAATGAGGGTTAGGTTTAGGTTTAGGGTTAGGGTTAGAATGAGGGTTAGGTTTAGAATGAGTGTTATGGTTAGAATGAGGTTTAGGCTTAGTTTTAGAGTTAAGGTTAGGTTTAGGCTTAGATTTAGGGTTAGGGTTAGTTTAGGGTTAGGGTTATGGTTAAGGATAGGGTTAGGTTTAGGATTAGGGTTAGGTTTAGGATGAGGGTTAGTGTTAGAGTTAGGGTTAGTGTTAGGATGAGGGTTAGGGTTAGGGTTGGGTTTAGGATTAGAGTTAAATTGAGGGTTAGTTTTAGGGTTAGGGTTAGGTTTAGGTTTAGGGTTAGTGTTAGGTTTTGTGTTCAGAATAGGCCACAGTTAGGGTTAAGGTCCTGTTTATGGGTAGGATTACACTAGGGTTAAGGTTAGGGTAAGTTTTAGGGTTAGCGTTTTGATGAGGGTTAATATGAGGGTTAGAGTTCAGGTTCGGGTTAGGTTTAGGGTTAGGGTTAGAGTTAGGGTTAGAGTTAAGATTATGGTTAGGGTTAGGGTTAGGATGAAGGTTAGGGTTAGGGTTAGGGTTAAAATGATTCTTTGGGTTAGGATTATGGTTAGGGTTAGGGTTAGGATGAGAGTTAGTGTTACGGTTAGGGTTATGGTTAAAATGAGGGATAGGGTTAGAGTTAGGTTTAGGGTTAGGATGAGAATTAGGGTTAGGGTTAGGGTTAGGATGAGGTTTAGAGTTAGTGTTAGGGTTAGGGTTATGGTTAGTGTTAGGCCAGATTTAGGGTTACAGTTAGGGTTAGGGTTAGGGTTTTGGTTAGGGTTAGGCAGAGTTAGGGTTAGGGTTAGGGTTAGATTTTGGGTTAGGGTTATGGTTATGGTTAGGTTTAGGGTGAGAGTTAGGGATAAAATGAGGGGTAGGTTTAGGGTTAAGTTTCAGGTGAGGGTTAGGGTTAGGGATAAAATGAGGGTTAGGATTAGGATTAGTGTTAGGGTTAGGTTTAGGGTTAGGGTTAGGGTTAGAGATAGGCCAGGGTTAGGGTTAGGGTTAGGGTTAGGATGAGGTTTACGTTTAGGGTTAAAATGAGGGTTAGTGTTTGGGTTAGGGTTATGGTTAGTGTTAGGGTGAGAGTTAGGGTTCAGGTTGGGTTTAGGGTTAGGGTTAAGGATAGGCCAGAGTTAGGGTTAGTGTTAGAGTTAGGTTTAGAATGAGGGTTAGGGGTAGGATTAGGGTTAGGATGAGGGTAAGGGTTATGGTTAAAATGAGGGTTAGGTTTAGGTTTAGGGTTAGGGTTAGAATGAGGTTTAGGCTTAGTTTTAGGGTTAAGGTTAGGTTTAGGCTTAGGTTTAGGTTTAGGGTAAACTAAATCACATATATGTCGCTTGCTCAATTAGGAATACAGGAAAACTGAAAAGTAATATCTCGCACTCTCCAGCACAGAAACAAGTTTCCAAGGAAATAACAGAAACTCCAAGCACAAGTTTGTAAACTAAATCACATATGTGGCGTTCGCTCAAGTAGGAGTACAGGAAAACTGAAAAGTAATATATCGCACTCTACAGCACAGAAACAAGTTTCCAAGGAAAGAAGAGAAACGCAAACACAACTGTGTAAATTAATCACATATGTGTCACTCGCTGAATTAGTAATACAGGAAAACTGAACAGTAAGATATTGCACTCTACAGCACAGACACAAGTTTTGAAGGAAGGAACAGGAACAAAAGGCACAACATTGTAAACTAAATCACATGTGTGTCCCTCATTCAATTAGGAATACAGGAAAACTGAAAAGTGGTATCTTGCACTGTACAGAACCGAAACAAGTTTCCAAGGAAAGAACAGAAACACAAAGCACTACGTTGTAAATGAAATCACAAGTGTGTCACTCGTTCAATTAGAAATACAGGGAAACTGAAAAGTGACATATTGCACTCTACACAGAAACAAGTTTCAAACGAAAGAACAGAAGCGCAAAGCACAACTTTGTAAATTAAATCACATATGTGTCGCTCGATCAATTAGGAATACAAAAACACTGAAAGGTAATATATCGCACTCTACAGCACAGAAAACAGTGTCTAACAAAAGAACAGAAATGCAAAGCACAACCTTGTAAACTAAAACATATGTGTCGCCCGCACAATTACATTTACAGGAAAAGTGAAAAGTGATATCTCACACTGTACAGCACAGAAACAAGTTTCCAAGGAAAGAACAGAAACGCTAAGCACTACGTTGTAAACTAATTCACATGTGTGTCACTCGCTCAATTATGAATACAGAAAAACTGAAAGGTGATATAACTCACTATACAGCACAGAAACAAGTTTCCAACAAAAGAATAGAAAGGCAAAGCACAACATTGTTAACTTAAGCACATATATGTCGCTTGTTCAATTAGGAATACAGGAAAACTGAAAATAATATATCGCACTCTACAGCACAGAAACCAGTTTCTAACAAAAGAACAGAAACGCAAAGCATAATGTTGAAAACTAAAACACATATGTGTCGTCCACACAATTACATTTACAGGAAAACTGAAAAGTGATATATCGCATTCTACAGCACAGACACAAGTTTCTAAGGAAAAAACAGAAACGCAAAGCACTACGTTGTAAACTAAATCACATGTGTGTCATTCATTCAATTAGAAATACAGAGAAACTGAAAAGTGATATAGCACACTATACAGCACAGAAACAAGTATCCAACAAAAGAACAGAAACATAAAGCACAACATTGTAAACTAAATCTCATATATGTTGCTTGTTCAATTAGGAATACAGGACAACTGAAAATAATATATCGCACTCTACAGCACAGAAACAAGTTTCCAACGAAAGAACAGAAGCGCAAAGCCTAAGGTTGTAAACTGAATCGCATGTGTGTCGTTCGCCAATTAGGAATACAGGAACACTGAAAAGTGATATATGGCACTCTACAGCACAGAAACAAGTTGCTAAAAAAAGAACAAAAACGCAAAGCACAACGTTGTAAACTAAAACATATATGTGACACCTGCACAGTTACATTTACAGGAAAACATAAAAGTGATATCTCGCACTGTACGTCACAGAAACAAGTTTCCAAGGAAAGAACAGAAACGCAAAGTACTACATAGTAAACTAAATCACAAGTGTGTCGCTCATTCAATTAGAAATACAGGAAAACTGAAAAGTGATATATCGCACTATACTGCATAGAAACAAGTTTCCAAGAAAGGAACAGAAATGAAAAGCACATCTTTGTAAACTAAATCACATATGTGTCGCTCGCTCAATTAGGAATACTGGAAAACTGAAAAGTGATATATCGCACTCTACAGCACAGACATAAGTTTCCAACGAAAGAACAGAAACGAAAAGCACAACATTGTAAACTAAATCACATGTGTGTCGCGCACTCAATTATGAATACAGAAAAACTGAAAAGTGATACATCGCACTATACAGCACAGAACAAGTTTCCAACGAAAGAACAGAAACGCAAAGCACTATGTTGTAAACTAAATCACATGTCTGTCGCTCATTCAATTAGAAATACAGGGAAACTGAAAAGTGATATATCGCACTATACAGCACAGAAACAAGTTTCCAATGAAAGAACAGAAATGAAAGCACAACATTGTAAACTGAAGCTCATATATGTCGCTTGTTCAATTAGGAATACAGGAAAACTGAAAAGTAATATATCGCACTCTACAGCACAGAAACAAGTTTCCAAGGAAAGAATAGAAAAGCAAAGCACAAGATTTTATACTAATTCACATGTGTATCGCTCACTCAATTATGAAAAATGAAAACTGAAAAGTGATAAAATGCACTATACACCACAGACACCAGTTTTCTAACAAAAGAACAGAAACACAAAGGACAACATTGTAAAGTAAAACACATATGTGTTGCTCGCACAATTACACTTACAGGAAAACTGAAAAGTGATATATGCATTCTACAGCACAGACACAAGTTTCCAAGGAAAGAACAGAAACAAAAGACACAACATTGTAAACTAAATCACATGTGTGTCCCTCGTTCAATTAGGAATACAGGAACACTGAAAAGTGGTATCTCGCACTGTACAGCACAAGTTTCCAAGGAAAGAACAGAAACACAAAGCACTACGTTGTAAACTAAATCACATATATGTCGCCCACTCAATTAGGAATACAGGAAAGCTGATAAGTAATATATCGCACTCTACAGCACAGAAACCAGTTTCTAAAAAAAGAACAGAAAGACAAAGCACAACGTTGTAAACTAAATCACATATGTTTCGCTCGATCAATTAGGAATACGAAAACACTGAAAAGTAATATATCGCACTCGACAGCACAGAAACAAGTTTCCAACGAAAGAACAGATGCGCAAAGCCTAAGGTTGTAAACTGAAACGCATGTGTGTCATTCACCAATTAGGAATAGAGGAACACTGAAAAGTGATATATGGCACTCTACAGCACAGAAACCAGTTGATAACAAAAGAGCAAAAACGCAAAGCAAAACGTTGTAAACTAAAACACATTATGTATCACCTGCACAGTTACATTTACAGAAGAACTGAAAAGTGATATCTCGCACTGTACAGCACAGAAACAAGTTTCCAAGGAAAGAACAGAATCGCAAAGCACAACTTTGTAAACTAAATCACATATGTGTCGCTCGCTCCTTTAGGAATACTGGAAAACTGAAAAGTGATATATCGCACTCTACAGCACAGACACAAGTTTCCAACGAAAGAACAGAAAAGCAAAGCACAACATTGTAAACTAAGTCACATGTGTGTCGCTCACTCAATTATGAATACAGGAAAACTGAAAAGTGATATATCACACTATACAGCACAGAAACAAGTTTCCAACGAAAGAACAGAAAAGCAAAGCACAACATTGTAAAGTAAATCACATGTGTGTCGCTCATTCAATTAAAAATACAGGAAAACTGAAAAATGATATATCGCACTATACAGCACAGAAACAAGTTTCCAACAAAAGAACAGAAACACAAAGCACAACGTTGTAAACTAAAACACAAATGTGTCCCCCTACAATTACATTTACAGGAAAACTGAAAAGTGATATATTGCATTCTACAGCAGAGACACAAGTTTCCAAGGAAAGAACAGAAACACAAAGCACAACTTTGTAAACTAAATCACATATGTGTTGCTCGCTCAATTAGGAATACAGGAACACTGAGAAGTAATATATCGCACTCTACAGCACAGAAACAAGTTTCCAACAAAAGAACAGAAAAGAAAAACACAACATTGTAAGGTAAATCTCATATATGTCGCTTGTCCAATTAGCAATGCAGGAAAACTGAAAAGTAATATATCGCACTCTACAGCACAGAAATAAGTTTCTAAGGAAAGAACAGAAATACACAGCACAACTTTGTAAACTAAATCACATATGTGTCGCTCGATCATTTAGGAATACAAAAACACTGAAAAGTAATATATCGCTCTCTACAGCACGGAAAACAGTTTCTAAAAAAAGAACATAAACGCAAAGCACAACGTTGTAAACTAAAACACATGTGTCGCCTGCACAATTACATTTACAGGAAAACTGAAATGTGATATCTCGCACTGTACATCACAGAAACAAGTTTCCAAGGAAAGAACAGAAACGCAAAGTACTACATAGTAAACTAAATCACAAGCTCATTCAATTAGAAATACAGGAAAAATGAAAAGTGATATATCGCACTATACAGCATAGAAACAAGTTTCTAAGAAACCACCAGAAACAAAAAGCACAGCTTTGTAAACTAAATCACATATGTGTCGCTGGCACAATTAGGAGTACAGGAAAACTGAAAAGTAATATATCGCACTCTACAGCACAGAAACAAGTTTCCAAGGAAAAAAAAACAGAAACAGAGCACACAACATTGTAAACTAAATCACATGTGTGTCTCTCTTTCAATTAGGAATACAGGAACACTGAAAAGTGGTATCTCGCACTGTATGGCATAGAAACAAGTTTCCAGGAAAGAACAGAAACACAAAGCACTACGTTGTAAACCAAATCACGTGTTTTGCTCCATCAATTAGGAATAAAGGAAAACTGAAAAGTGATATCTTGCACTGTACAGCACAGAAACAAGTTTCCAACAAAAGAACAGAAATGCAAAGCACAGAGTTGTAAACTGAAACACATATGTGTCATCCGCACAATTAGCTTACAGGAAACCTGAAAAATGATATCTCGCCCTGTAGAGCACAGAAACAAGTTTCCAACAAAAGAACAGAAACGCAAAGTGCAATGTTGTCAACTAACTCACATGTGTGTCGCTCGCTAAATGAGGAATTCAGGAAAACTGAAAAGTGATATCTTGCACTGTACAGCTCAGAAACACGTTTCCAACAGAAGAACAGAAAAGCAAAGCACTACGCTGTAAACTAAATCACATACGTGTTGCCCGCACAATTCGATTTCTGTTTCTGTTCTTTTGTTGGAAACTTGTTTCTGTGCTGTAGAGTGTTATACATAACTATTCAGTTTTCCTGTTATCCTAATAGAGCAGGCGACATGTATGTGTATTAGTTTCTGTTCTTTTGTTTCTTTCTATTTCTTTTGTTTCTTTGCTGTACAGTGCGAGATATCACTTTTCAGTTTTTCTGTATTCCTAATTGAGTGAGCGACACACTGTGATTTAGTTTACAACGTAGTGCTTTGCATTTTTTGTTCATTTATTAGAAACTTGTTTCTGTGCTGTACAGTGCAAGATATCACTTTTCAGTGTTCCTGTTGATTGGTTGACATGTATGTGTCTAAGGCTAGGGCTAGTGCTATGGCTATGTTTAGGGTTAGGGTTAGGGTTAGGGTTAGGATAAAAGCTAGGGTTAGGGTTAGTGTTAGGATCAGGGTTAGGTTAGTGCTAGGGTTGGGCAAGATTAGGGCTAGGTTTTGGGTTAGAGCTAGGGCTATGGCTAGGGTTAGGTTTAGGGCTATGGTTAGGGTTAGGGGTAGGGGTAAGGCTAGGTCTAGGGTGGGGTTAGGGTTAGGGTTAGGGCTAGGTGTATGGTTAGGTTTAGTGCTAGGGTTAGGGTTACTATTAGGGCTAAGGTTAGGTTTAGGGTAAGGGCTAGGTCTAGGGTAGGGATAGGGTTAGAGCTACTGCTATGAATAGGGCTATTGCTAGGGTTTGGGCTGGGGCTATGTTTAGGGTTAAGGTTAGGGTAAGGGCTAGGGTTAGGATTAGTGTTAGGATTAGGTTTAGGGTTAGGGCTAGGGTTATGTGTAGGGCAAGATTAGGGCTAGGGTTTGGGTTAGAGCTAGGGCTAGAGTTAGGGTTAGGGTTAGGGTTAGAGTTAGTGCTATGAATAGGGCTAGGGCAAGGGCTCAGGCCAAAGTTAGGGTTAGGGTTAGGGTTCAGGCTAGGGATAGGGCTAGGTTTAACGCTAGGTCAAGGGTTAGGATGGATGAGGGTTATGTTTAGGGTTAGGGTTAGTGTTAGGCCAGGGTTAGGGTTAGGGTTAGGGCTAGGGTTACTGTTAGGGTTATGGTTAGGGCTAGGGTTAGGGTTAGCGTTAGCATTAGGCCTAGCGTTAGCCCTAGGGTTAGGGTTAGGGTTAGGGTTAGGGTTAGGGTTAGGGGTAGTGGTAGGGTTATGGTTAGGGCTAGGGTTAGGGTTAGTGTTAGGGCTAGTGTTAGGGTTAGGTTTAGGGCTACGTTTAGGGTTAGGGTTAGGGTTAGCCTTAGGGTAGGGCTATGGCTATGGCTAGGGCTAGGGTTAGGACTATGGTTAGGGTTAGGGTTAGTGTTATGGCTAAGGATGGGGTTAGGGTTAGGTTTCGGGTTAGGGTTATGGTTAGGGCTAGGGTTCGTTTTAGGGTTATGGTTAGTGCTAGGGCTAGGGCTAGTGCTAGGGGTTAGGCTTAAGATTAGGGCTAGGGTTAGGGTTAGGGCTAGGGTTGAGGTTAGGGATAGGGTTAGGGTTATGGCTAGGTTTAGGATTAGGTTTAGGGTTAGGGTTTGGGTTAGGGTTAGGGGTAGGGTTAGGTTTACAGCTAGGGCTAGGGCTACGGTTAGGGTTAGGGTTAGGTCTAGGGCTATGTCTGGGGTAGGGTTAGGGTTAGAGCTAGGACTATGAATAGGGGTAGGGCTAGGGTTTGGGTTAGAGTTAGGTTAAGGGCTAGGTATAGGGTTAGGTTTAGTGCTAGGTTTAGGGTTAAGGATAGGGTTAGGGCTAGGGTTAGTTTTAGTGTTAGGGTTGCTCTTAGGATTCGGGTTAGGGCTAGGGTTAGGTTTAGGGTTAGGGTTAGAGCTAGGGTTATGAATAGGGCTAGGGTTAGGACTAGAGCTAGGGATAGGTTTAGGATTAGGGTTAGGGTTAGGGTTTGGGTTAGGGTTAAGGTTAGGGTAAGGGCTAGGGCTAAGGCTAGGGCTAGGGTTAGGGTTAGGGCTAGGTCTAGGGCAGGGTTAGGTTTAGGGCTAGGTCTATGGTTAGTTTTAGTGCTAGAGTTAGGGTTAGGGTTAGGACTAGGGTTAGGTTTAGGGTTAGGGCTAGGTCTAGGGTAGGGTTAGGGTTAGAGCTAAGGCTATGAATAAGGCTAGGGTTAGGGCTAGGGTTAGGGTTAGGGCTAGGGTTAGGGTTAGGGTTATGGTTAGGGCTAAGGTTAGGGTTAGGGTTATTGTTATGGTTATTGCTGGGTTTAGGATTAGGGTAAGGGCTAGGGTTCGGGTTAGGGTTATGTTTAGGGCTATGGCTAGGGCTAGTCCTAGGGCTAAGGTTAGGGTGAGGGTTAGGGTTAGGCCTAGGGTTAGGGTTTGGGTTAAGGTTAGGGTTAGTGTTAGGGTTAGGGTTGAGGTTATGGTTAGGTTTAGGGTTATTGCTAGGTTTAGAATTAGAGTTAGGGTTAGGGTTTGGGTTAGGGTTAGGGCTAGGGCTATAGCTAGGGCTAGGGTTAGGGTTAATGTTAGGGCTAGGTCTAGGGTAGGATTAGGGTTAGTGTTAGGGCTAGGTCTATGGGTAGGTTTAGTGCTAGGGTTAGGGTTAGTGTTAGGGTTAAGGTTAGGGTTAGGGCTATGTTTAGGTTTAGGTTTAGGGTTAGGGTTAGGGTTAAAATGAGGGTTAGGTTTAGGGTTAGGGTTAGGGTTCAGGATAGGACAGAATTAGGGTGAGGGACTTGGTTATGGTTAGGATTATGCTATGGCTAGGGTTAGGGTTAGGTTTAGCGTTTTGGTGATAGTTAGGGTTAGGGTTAGTTTTAGGGTTAGTGTTTGGGTTAGGGTTAAAATTAGGGTTAGGGTTAGGGTTAGGTTTAGGGTTCAGAATATTCCAGATTTAGGGTTAGGGTCTGGGTTATGGTTAGGATTACACTAGGGTTACGGTTAGGGTTAGGTTTAGGGTTTGACCAGAGTTAGAGTTAGAGTTAAGGTTAGGGTTAAATTTAACTTTAGCATTAGGGGTAGGGTTAGGATGAGGGTTAGGGTTAAGGTGAAAATGAGGGTTAGGGTTAGGGTTAGGGTTAGAGATAGGCCATAGTTAGGGTTAGGGTATGGTTAGGTTTAGAATTAGGGTTAGGATTATGGTTAGGTTTATAGTTACGGTTAGGATTAGGATTTGGGACAGGCCTAAATGAGGGTTAGGTTTAGGGTTAGAGTTAGGTTTAGAATTAGAGTTAGGGTAAGGGTTAGGTTTAGAATGAGGGTTAGTGTTAGGGTTCAAGATAGGCCAGAGGTAGGGTAGGGTCCTGGTTATGGTTATGATTACACTAGGGTTAGGGTTAGGATAAGTTTTAGGGTTAGCGTTTTGGTGAGGTTTAGGTTTAGGGTTAGGGTTTCAATAGGGTTAGGATTACTGTTAGTGTTAGGGTTAGGATAAGGTTTAGGGTGAGCATTATGTTTAGGTTTAGGGTTAGGATAAGGAATAGGGTTAGGTTTACCTTTAGGGTTAGGATTAGGGTTCGGGTTTGGGTGAGCATTAGGGTTAGGATTTGGTTTAGGGTTAGCTTTAGGGTTAGGTTTACGGTTAGGTTTGGGATGAGGGTTAGGGTTATGGTTAGGTTTAGGGTTATGGTTAATATTAGGGTTAGGGTTAGGGTAATGTTTAGGTTTAGGGTTAGGGTTAGTGTTAAGGTTAGGGTTATGGTTAGGGTTAGGTTTAGGGTTAGGGGTTAGGGTTAGTGTAGGGTTCAGGACATGCCAGAGTTAGGGTTAGGGTTAGGGTTAGGGTTATCGTTAGGGTTAGGATGAGGGTTATGTTTAGGGTTAGGGTTAGTGTTAGGCCAGAGTTAGGGTTAGGGTTAAAGTTAGTGTTAGTGTTAAGGGTAGGGTTAGTTTTAGGGTTATGTTTAGAATGATGGTTAGGGATAGGGTTAGGGTTAGGTTTAGGTTTCAGGATAGGCTAGAGTTAGGATTGGGGTCCCGGTTATGGTTAGCATTACACTATGGTTAGGGTTAGGTTTAGTTTTAGGGTTAGCATTTTGGTGAGGGTTAGGTTTAGGGTAGGGTTTACATAGGGTTAGTGTTAAGGTTAGTGTTAAGGTTACAATGAGGTTTAGGGTTAGGTTTACAGTTAGGGTTAGCATTTTTGTGAAGGTTAGGGTTACCGTTAGGGTTAGGGTGAGGATGAGGTTTTGGGTTAGAGTTAGGGTTAGGGTTAGTGTTAGGATTAGGGTTAGGTTTAGGGTTAGAATTAGGTTTAGGGTTAGGATGAGGTTTAGGGTTAGGGTTAGGCTTATGTTTAGGGTTACTGTTTGGCTTAGGTTTAGGATTAGGGTTACGGTTAGGGTTCAGGATAGGCCAGAGTTAGGGTGAGGGTCCTGGTTATGGTTTTGATTACACTAGGGTTAGGGTTAGGTTTAGGTAAGTTTTAGGGTTATCATTTTGATGAGGGTTAGGGTTAGGGTTAGGGTTTCAATAAGGTTAGGTTTAGGGTTAGTGTTAGGGTTAGGATGAGGTTTAGGTTTAGGGATAGGTTAGGGTTAGGGTTAGGGTTAGGGTTATGCAAGGGTTAAGGTTAGGGTTAGGATTAGGGTTAGGTTTAGGGTTAGTACAGAGTTAGAGTTAGGGTTAGGTTTAGAGTTAGGGTTAGGGTTAGGGTAAGGTGTAGTGTTAAGGTTAGTTTAGACTTAGGGTTAAGGTCAGGGTTAGGGATAGTGTTTGGGTTAGGGTTAGGTTTAGGGTTACGGTCATGGTTAAAATGAGTTTTAGGGTTAGGGTTAGGGTTAAGGTTAGGCTAGACTTAGTGTTAGTGTTATGGTTATGGTTAGTGTTTGGGTTAGAGATAGGGTTAGGTTTAGGGTTACAGTTAAGTTTAAAATGAGGGTTAGGGTTAGTGTTAGTCTTAGCATTAGGCCAGAGTTAGGGTTAATTTTAGGGTCAGTGTTTGGGTTAGGGTTATGGTTAGGGTTAGGCCAGAGTTAGGGTTAGGATTAGGGATAGGGTTAGGGTTACAGTTAATTTCAGGGTTAGTCTTTGGCTTAGGGTTAGGGTTAGCGTTAGGGTTAGGTTTACGTTTAGGTTTAGTTTTAGGGTTAGTCTTTGGCTTAGTGTTAAGGTTAGCAATAAGCCAGTGTTAGCATTAGGGTTAGAGTTATGGTTAAGGTTAGGGTTATGTTTAGGTTAGGGTTAGGGTTAGGCCTAGGGCTCGGGGGAGGTTTAGGTTTGGGTTAGGGTTAGGGTCAGGGTTAGGATTAGGGTTAGGGTTAGTGTTAGGCCTAGGGTTAGGGTTAGGGCCAGTGCTAAGGTTAGGGTTAGGGCTAGGGTTAGGTCTAAGGCTAGGGTTAGGTTTAGGGCTAGGGCTATGTATAGGGTAGGGCTAGTGTTAGGTCTAAGGCTAGGTTTAGCGTTGTGGTAGTGCTAGGTTTAGGGTTAGGGTTAATGTGTGGGTTGGGTTTAGTGTTAGGATTAGGGTTCGGGTTAGGGCTAGGGCTAGGGTTAAGGTTAGGGCTAGAATGTGGGCTAAGGCTAGGTTTAGGGTTTGGTCTAGCACTAGGGTTAGTGTTAGGGATCAGACTAGCGTTATGGTTAGTATAATGGCGAGGGTTAGGGTTAGTGCTATGTCTAGGTTTAGTGGTAGGGTTAAGGTTAGGGCTAGGGTGTGGGCTAAGGCAAGGGTTAGGTTTAGGGCTAGGGCTAGGGTAAGGGTTAGGGCTAGGTTTAGGGTTAGGTTTAGGTCTAGGGTTAGGGTTAAGGTTAGGGCTAGGGTTAGGGCTAGAACTAGGGCTATGACTAGGGGTAGGCCTAGGTCTGGGGTTAAGGCTAGGGTTAGGGTTAGGGCTAAGGCTAGGTTTAGGGTTAGGGCTATGTCTAGGGTTAGGGTTAGGGCTAAGGCTAGGGTTAATGTTAAGGCTAGGGTGTGGGCTAAGGCTAGGGTTAGGGTTAGGGCAAGGGCTAGGGTTAGGGTTAGGGCTAGGGCTAGGGCTACGTTTAGGACTAGGGTTAAGTCTAGGGCTAGGGTTAGGGTTAGGGCTAGGGCTAGGTTTAGGGTTAGGGCTAGCAGAAGAGTTAGGTTTAAGGTAAGGGGTTGGGCAAGGGTTAGGGTTAGGATTAGGGTTAGGGTTAGGGCTACGGTTAGGGTTAGGGCTAGGGTGTGTGTTAAGTCTAGTGTTAGGGTTAGAGCTAGGGCTAGGTTTAGGGTTAGTGATAGGTTTAGGGTTAGGGTTACAGTTAGGGCTAGGGTTAGGGCTAAGGCTAAGTTTAGGGTTAGGGTTAGGGTTAGGGTCAGGTTTAGGGTTAAGGTTAGGGTTAGGGCTTGGGCTAGGGTAGGTTTAGGGTTAGGTTTAGTGTCCTGGCTAGGGTTAGGGTTAGGGTTACGGCTAGGGTTAGGTCTAAGCCTAGGGTTAGGGTTAGGGCTAGGGCTAGGGTTAGGTTTAGGGCTTGGGCTAGGGTTAGGTTTAGTTATAGGGTTAGGGTCAGGGCTAGTGTTAGGGTTAGGATTAGGGCTAGTGTTAGGGCTAGGGCTAAGGTTAGGGTTAGGGCTAGGGTTAGGTCTAGGGCTAGGGCTAGGGCTAGGGCTAGGGCTAGGGTTAGTGTTAGGGCTATGTTTAGTGCAAGGGTTAGGGATAAGGCTAAGGTTAGAATTAGGTTTGTGTTAGGGCTAGGGTTAGGATTAAGTTTATGCTTAGGGTTAGGGCAAGGGTTAGGGTTAGGTCTAGTGCTAGGGTTAGGGTTGAGGCTAGTGTTAAGGTTAGGTTCAGGATTAGTGTTAGGGCTAGGGTTAGGTTTAGGGCTAGGGTTAGGGTTAGGGCTAAGGCTAGATTTAGAGTTAGGGCTATGTCTAGGGTTAGGGTTAGCATTAGGTCTATGGCTAGGGTTAGGTCTAGAGTTAGGGTTAGGGTTAGGGTCAATGTTAGGGTTAGGGCTAGTAGTAGGGTTAGGTTTATGACTAAAATAAGGCTAGGGTTAGGCTTAGGGCTAAGGCTAGGGTTAGGGTTACGCCTAGGGTTAGTTTTTAATGTAAGAGTTCGGGCAAGGGTTAGGGTTAGTGTTAGGGCAAGTGTTATGGTTAGGTTTAGGGTTAGGGCTAGGGCTATTGTTAGGTTTACAGGTAGTGTTAGGACTAGGGCTAGGGTTAGGGTTAGGGCTAGGGTTAGGTCTAAAACTAGGGTTAGGGTTAGGGCTATTGCTAGGGTTAGGGTTAGGGCTAGGTGTGGGCTAAGCCTAGGGTTATGGTTAGCGCTAGGGGTAGGGTTAGGGCTAGGGCTAGGGTTAGGGTTAGGGCTAGTGTTAGGGTTAGGGCTAGTGCTAGGGTTACATTTAGGACTAGGGTTAGTTCTAGTGCTAGGGTTAGGGCTAGGGCTAGGGTTAGGGTTAGGGTTAGGGCTAGGTTTAGGGTTAGGGCAAGGGCTAGGGCTAGGGTTAGTGTTAGGGCTAGGGCTAGGGTTATGTTAAGGACTAGGGTTAGGTCTAGTGCTAGGGTTAGGGTTTTGTTTAGGGCTAGGTTTAGGGTTAGGTCTAGGGCTAGAGTTAGGGCTAGGGTTAGTTTAGGGTTAGGGATAGGGATAGGGTTAGGTCTAAGGCTAAGTTTATTGTTAGAGCCAGGGCTAGGGCTATCGCTAAGGTTAGGGTTAGGGCTAGGGCTAGGGCTAGGGTTAGGTTTAGGGTTAGGGTTAGGGCTAGGGCTAGGGTTAGGGTTAAGGCTAGGGGTAGGTCTAAGCCTAGGGTTAGTGTTACGTCTATGGCTAGGACTAGGATTACGGGTATGCCTAGGTCTAGGTTTAGTACTAGGTTTAGGGTTAGGGCTAAGGCTAGGGTTAGGGTTAGCATTAGGTCTACGGCTAGGGCTAGGTTTAGCTTTAGGGTTAGGGTTACGGTCAATGTTATGTTTAGGGCTAGTGTTAGGGTTAGGTTTAAGGCTAGGGTAAGGCTAGGTTTAGGGTTAGGGCTAAGGCTAGGGTTAGGGTTAGGGCTATGTCCAGGGTTAGGGTTAGTGTTAGGTCTAGGGCTAGGGGTAGGGTTAGTGTTAGGGCTATGTTTAGGGCAAGGGTTAGGGATAAGGCTAAGGTTAGAATTAGGTTTCTGTTAGGGCTAGGGTTAGGATTAGGTTTATGCTTAGGGCTAGGGTGAAGGTAAGGGTTAGGTCTAGTGCTGGGGTTAGGGTTAAGGCTAGTGTTAGGCTTAGGTTCAGGATTAGTGTTAGGGCTAGGGCTAGGGTTAGGGCTAGGGCTAGGGCTAGGGTTAAGGTTAGATCTAGGGTGTGGGCTAAGGCAAGGGTTAAGATTAGGGCTAGGGCTAGGGTTAAGTTTAGGGCTAGGGGTAGGTATAAGGCTAGGTTAGGGTTAGAGCTAGGCCTAGCATTAGGGTTAGTGCTAGAATTAGGGTTAGGCATAGTGTTAGGGTTAAGGTAAGGTGTTGGGCTAGGGTTAGGGTTAGCTTTAGGGCTAGGGTTAGGGTTAATGTTAGGGCTAAGGTTAGGGTTAGGGTTAGGGTTAGGGTTAGGACTAGGGCTCGGGGGAGGTTTAGGTTTGGGTTAGGGTTAGGGTCAGGGTTAGGATTAGGGTTAGGGTTAGTGTTAGGCCTAGGGTTAGGGTTAGGGCCAGTGCTAAGGTTAGGGTTAGGGCTAGGGTTAGGTCTAAGGCTAGGGTTAGGTTTAGGGCTAGGGCTATGTATAGGGTATTGCTAGTATTAGGTCTAAGGCTAGGTTTAGCGTTGTGGTAGTGCTAGGTTTAGGGTTAGGGTTAACGTGTGGGTTGGGTTTAGTGTTAGGATTAGGGTTCGGGTTAGGGCTAGGTCTAGGGTTGTGCTTTGCGTATCTGTTCTTTCGTTGGAAACTAGTTTCTTTGCTGTACACTGTGAGATAACACTTTTTAGTTTTCTTGTTATCGTAATTGAGCAGGAGACACGTATGTGAATTAGTTTACCACGTTGTGCTTTGCGTTTCTGTTCTTTCGTTGGAAACTAGTTTCTGTGCTGTACACTGTGAGATAACACTTTTCAGTTTTCTTGTTATCCTATTTGAGCGGGCGACACGTATGTGAAGTAGTTTACAACGTAGGGCTTTGCATTTCTGTTCTGTCGTTGGAAACTTGTTTCTGTGCTGTAAAGTGCGATATAACACTTTTCAGTTTTCTTGTTATCGTAATTGAGCAGGCGACACGTATGTGAATTAGTTTAAAAACGTTGTGCTTTGCGTTTCTGTTCTTTCGTTGGAAACTAGTTTCTCTGCTGTACACTGTGAGATACCACTTTTCAGTTTTCCTGAATTTCCAATTGAGCGGTGACACCCAAGTGATTTAGTGCACAAAGTAGTGCTTTGTGTTTCAGTTCTTTTGTTTGAAACTTGTTTCTGTGCTGTAGAGTGCGATATATCACTTTTCTGTTTTCC
>REGO01001384.1:63730-81121 GCA_010120015.1 Rhombomys opimus | reverse complement strand
CAGGTCTTTCCACAGGAAAACGCATTCCATGCTGTTCACAGCAAATGATCCTAGGATAAGTCTTGGTGTATTGATAATTGTCCTATATTCCATAATAACAATTCTTCATAGAAGTGTACTTCTATGGGCCTCAAATCACTTCTAATTTATGTTCAATGTGTATTTGTATTGAAAAACATCAATGAAATTTATGCTTAAGAATGAATAGATTTTTTTTTAATTTAAATGGCTGAGGGTCCAGTTACAATTTCACAAATATAAACTGGTGAACTTGAAATATTACTTAAAGTTTCAAGATTTCTAGTCTCTGGTGAATGGATAGAATATACATACGTACGACTTATGTGAGATATTGAGCATTGGTGCACATGCTAGCTGCTCTATATACATTGAGGACATTGTCACTACAAATTTTTATTGAATACTTCCTTATTACCAAAACAAAAGTAGAAGGGTTCAGTCTAAAACTGTAGTTCTCAAGGAGTGGCTTACACATCACCCAGTCTCTAAGATGATTTCAAGACATCTAAAAGGCGAAACTCTTTCCATAACATACCAATGTTTATAGGTATTTTTTTCTTTGTTTTTCATTATCCTGACTCTTATAATGAAGGCAGCTTTAGCTAGAACAGCTTGTGTCTTAAGGTGTTGGCAATAAACTGTTTCCATCATCATATTGTTCTGCATGTATTGCAAGCTTAAAAACAAGAAACATGTTTCTGTTGTACTTAGACAGTGAATCAAATGAATGTTAGCCAGGCTCTACCCTTGAAAATATATCCTTACAAAAGTCTGTATAACTGTATACAAAGCATGCAGAAATCATTGCTGACAAGCTACAAGCATCATGGCAATCCACAGGAACACAAGTTATGCCACTTTTTTTTGGACATAATTTGGATGTGGGCAAATGGGAGAAAGTTATGATATACTGATTCAACTATTCAGCATTTGTATTTTCAAAAATGATCAAACCTTTGCTTCAGAAAAATAACAGCATATTTTTTTAAATAATAATATTATTTCTATGTGAAAACTTGAGTTTTGGGGAATTTGAAGCCATTGTAAATTCTAAAATAGCTCCACAACATAAAGATATCTACATTGGAATTAGTGGTGCTATCAGTGAATGTGATATATATATGAAAACGCTACAAGAATCAGGAAATTGACATTTTACAAATAACCAATGTGCAATGTTACAAAATCAATTGCAGATCTGTAATGTCATAAATCTATGCTAAGCGCAAGACAGCCTATGGACTTTAATATAAAACTGTAAAGCACCACTTTACAATGTAACTGAAAGTTCAAAGTTGAGCACATATTATGGTGAATTAAAAAATAAAAGAAGCAATGTCCCTAATTCTCTCAAAATACTACTAAAATACTCCTCTGCTTAACTGTCAGACTCTGTAATGTCATGTTCTCCTTACACACTTTAACCAGAAGAGCATATGCAGCAAGTACTATCCAGAGGCACTGTGTGTATCCAAACACCTTCTGAGGCAACATTAAACAGTTGTGCACAAACAGTGCAATGATACACTTCTCGTCAATAAAATAGCGCTTCTGTCAATTTGCCTTGTTTTGTAAAATAATGTTACTTTATTAAAATGTTATTTTAGAATAAGTAAGAGTACTGTTTTTACTTTTAATAAATAAGTTAAAATACTATTTTATCTATAATTTGTAAAATTTGAGAGAAATAACTCACATAGAAAAATCCCATTAGAGACTTGAGAAAATATTTGCGCTTAGTAAGAAACTTTCATGAATAGCTGAGACCTACTTCCAGAGACTGTAGCTCATGTCACTAGTGTGCTAACATCGTGAAGTACTTCTAGCAAACTTTCTCCTTCTCTAGGAGAAACTGGTAGAAAACTGGTCCAAGCCAAATTAGGAAATCTGGTTGAGGTCTAAGAACAGCTGGGAAGGTGGCTTAGCAGGTTGAATGGCTGCTGTGGGAGCCTAATGAAATATCGTCAGATCTTGGGACCCATATAAAATAAGAATGCAGTCATGTAGGCATTATAATCTCAGCACACCCCACTGGGAGATGAAAGGCAAAGACAGCACAATCATCAGAAGCTAGTGGGCCAGCTAGCCTGAGGTAGAGAGCAGAAAACAAGAACCTTGCCTCAAAAAAGGTGAAAAATGAGGTCACACATTGGCATTTGCCTTTGACCATCATTCCTTGGCACACACATAGCTGCACTCACACACACATGAAAATATACATACAGAACACACACATACACACAAACATTACAAGAATGAAATGCACACCAAGTTTTTATTGGAAAGTTATGACTATTATCCTGTTCACAGAAAGAATGCAGAATAATCTGAGCATATCAGTTAAGTTACCATAACAATAAAAATACTAATACAATATACTGCTTAATTATTTTAAACACATTCCCTCAGTTACCCTTGACTTGAGTCCCTGGATTGTATTGCTCATGCTATCACTATTATTTATTATAATTACCTATGTGACAATTAAATGGGAAAAGAAGAACTGTTAAATTAAAAAGCTGGTTAAAAGATGAGTTAGGACATCCTAGGCTCAAAGGTTTGCAATTTCACTCTCTACATTTGTGAAAACAGAAAAGTTGTCCTTACCATTTAGAGGTTGTTGTAGCTGTACCCCATTTGTACATCTTTTGTGTGTATGATAATATTTTATTGTCTAAAGAATACATAAAAGTTCCATTATATGGACTGATCAGGTTATATGTAGGAATGTGTATATGTATGTATGCATATATATATATATATATATACATAGCTATAATTGCACACAAACAATTAGTGAAAACATAGGTTATAAAAATGAAAAATATTGGGAAGAGGCATATAGGAAGATGTGGAGGAAGGAAAGGGAAAGGAGAAATGTAATTATATTATAATCTCAAAAAAGAATATATTGTAATATAAACACTTCTCCAACTGCCATGTAAACTCTTCAAGATGAAAGACTGTATCTTTGTTTTTCCTTTCAAAGGACTGTGTCTTAATGGATACCGTATGCCTATAATTTGCCTAAATGTAGTTATATGTTAGTAAAATAAAACTGTGGATTTGAGGCAGAAATATTTAAAGGAATTTATCTATTTGTTACTACTGTATGTAATATATGTGTGTAGAGAAAAAAGAAATATATTTTAATAGAAATTTAACATATAATTAATGTTTAAGAACCAAATTGAGAGAGACATAATGCTATGCTCATCAGAATTTTTGTTGTTTGTTTTGTTTTGTTTGTTTGTTTGTTTGTTTTTGAGACAGGGTTTCTTTGTGGAACCTTGGCTCTCCTGGATTCACTTTGTAGACCAGGCTGCCTTCAAACTCAAAGAAATCTACCTGCCTCTGTCTCCCTGAGTACAAGAATTATGGGCATATGCCACCATGCCTGGCTATCAGAATTTTTTTTTAAAGGCTGATCTATTTTGAAAATTTTTAAAAGATTTTTTCTTTTATATTAATTTTTCTCTCATATATTACAACCCAAACACAATTTTCCTTTTCTCCTCTTCTCCTTCCCTTCCACTCTTCTCTCCCCCAGATCTACTTGTCCTCCATTTCCCTTCAGAAAAGAGCAAGCTTCCCATGGATATCAACCCAACATTGTGTAACAAGTTACAATAAGACTAGGCACATACCCTCATATCAAGGCTGGATGAGGTAACCCAGTAGAGAGTGTTAAATGGATGAGAAAAAAACAGATGACAGGTTAGAGTCACCCAAAGATAGGATTGCTATTTCATTACTAAGCCCATACTATATGAAGTTGACTAAATGAAGTTGACATACTAAATGAAGTTGACACTGTGCAGTCACAGAACTAACCTCAGACAACAGCCTCTGAACTCAGAGGCCCAATAGCTCTTGCTTTCATCAAGTAGCCCTACCAGTGTGTCTTCAGTGATGTTTTCACTTATAGTAAGTAACACCAATGTATCTGTGCAAGAAACAGCACGTTTCTTTCTCGTTCATGATATGTCTCTTAGAAGCTGAATGTGGCTTTACACTGCAGAATATCTCAAGATGTTCTGCATCATCTGCTTCTCACACTGTCGGTCGTGTAGTAATGTGAAAGAGCCCAGGAGAATCAGTGAAGCCTCTTCTGAGAAGCCTCTCACTCACATTTCAGGGGCTTAGGGAAGTGCACAGCCAAGCCTCATCTTAAAAATACATATGTAGCAATAGACTGCACGGTACACTGTAAAAGTGGCCCAAAAGAAATGGGAAGAATTCTAGCAGAAGGCATTGCAACTAGCATTCCTGGCATCTGTTACAGTAGTTTTCAGTTTACATGGTTGACATAAATCATTGTCTACAGATAACAAGTTGGAAACTAGTAAATTTGGTTTTTCAGATGCTTTGTGTAGTTTGATGTTATAAATTTTTTTGCTGCTGTTGTTCAGTGGCTTATGGAGACAAGGTCTTGCTATCCATCTCAGACTGGAGGCGAACTGGGTATCCTCCCGGTTTAGTATCTGGAGTGCGGGAATCATAGAAGCATGTTCAACTCATAGGTTAGGCCACAATCTTGGTGCTAACAGTTCTGAGTCCTTTCTCGAAGCCGTGCTAGAGACAGCTCAGATTGCTTTTTAACTCATTTTTCATCAAGAACGAAATGTTTACTAGTGTACTCAGAGGCTGGAAATGATCTTTAATAGACTAAAGAAGTGACTTCTTAATTCCAGTCATGATTCTTAGAAATGAGTCACGTTTAGTTAAATTAAAGCTATTCAGTGTGAAAAACTTGGCAAAGGTACTTATGAGGCATACTTTGTCCTTGCCAATCCCAGCATTTTAATTTAAATGGTTTCTAGTTGCCGTATAACTAGAGGGAAAGAATTCTGCCTCTAGAATACGGGTTCTGCTGTGAGAGATAACTTACACAAATTGATAATTAGAGTTCCTCAAAGAACAGAGACGTTAAAGGTGTTATTACATAGAGTGCTGTGTGCCTGTAATTAGTGTAACTACAGTATACCTGTGGGGAAGAATTTGATTGGGTGACATTATTATTCACTGAACATAGGTTGATCCATGAGTTAGTGGGCAAATATACTTTGGATACTGTTCTATGAGACATTTTAGTGGTGTCGATTTGTTTCTCAGAATTACATTTTAGTCTTTATGTGATTAAGGGTTTTTTATTTAATTTTGAGCACCTCCAATATATCATGTGTGGATTAAATGATATATTTTGGCTCGGTAAATTCAAACTTTAATGTAACCACTTTAAAAAGAAAATGGGGTTAAAGTTGAGATAATATTTACTCTCTTCTTCTGGTACCCCTTTTAAAAAAATCAGAGAAGACTAGTAATTAGCCGTCAATGACTATTCAGGACGGATATAAAGAAAAGTTATCACATTACTGTGTAAAAGAGGATATAACATGATTTGGAAAACCCAAACACCTGTGTGTTTTCACTATGATTCAGGAACTGGGTAACTTCTCTCCCCCATATCTTTAATTTGTGGGTGGCAATAAATAACACATACAATGTGACCTTACTTTCTGCGCTTTTGTAAGTTATTAAAAACAGTATGAATTTTTATGCATGAGAGTTTGTTTTAGCATTTTCATAAATCTTTGGGGAAAGTTATGCTATTTTAGTCATTGAATCTAACGCAGGCTGTTTTTTACAACTTTTTAATACAATTTTCCATATCAAGATATTTAGAATTTTATACAAAATATGTATATTACAGCAATAATCCCATATAGATTCTTGAGTTTTACTTTGAGTTCAACAAGTTGTTTTAAACATCCGTATACTTCCCTTAAAATAAAAATTCAATTCATATTGTATGCATCACTGCAATAGAGAAATGTCAGCTTTATTGATTTTCCTTAAAACATTGCCTAATAATTCACATAGTATTGAAAGAGAGCTAAGCATACTTTGAGATGGACTATGGATTTGCATATTTCTGAATCCCAAGATTCAGCAAGGAGAGCTGACCGTGTGTTATTAGTGCTCTTGACTACTTACTCTGATATAAATGATTTGAATGCCAGCTTTGCATGCACTTTGCTACATGGATAATTGTATTATTGCGTCCTTATTCTAATGCCTTACATAGAAAAGCTTTATTTAGTATTTGTGTCATATTGCTTCACTTGCAGTGAAAAACTTATATGTTGGCAGATGGGGATCCTATGTGTCTTTGGCTACTCAGGCTACCAAATACTAATGCATTGGCTGGATAACTTAAACAACAGAAATGTATTTTTCACAGTTATAGCATATGGAAATTCCAAGATCAATGTGCTATAAAGGTAGGCTTTGTTCTTCTCTGGGTTTGTAGGCATCCAATATCTCATTGCGTGTTCATAGAAACGTCATCATTCTACATGAGTAGACAGAATAACTGCTTTCCCAAAGTTTCATCTTCAAAGCCATCACAGTGTGGTTCAGAGCTTTACTAATGCATTTGAGGAAAACACAAGCCTTTATTCTATAAAAGTTCAGTGCAACCACTATGTGCACTTTGATCTGATGTGCTTAAAAAGAATCTTGTATATTACTGATAATGACAAACATGAAACTGTGTTTCTAAGAAAACTGTCTTTGATTGATTTTAGATTTGATTAGGCAAGTTATCATACTGATGAACTGAAAAAGTCAATTTGTAATTCTTAGAAATTACAGATATTGTGAATAAATATGTGACGACATTTTACTTCTTGTTATTAAAGCAGGTAATAGTGTTTGGTTACAACTGAAATGAATTTCATAATTGAAAATGATTTAATATTCAATCTCAAAATGCTAATTTCTGAGCATCTTCCCTAGGGTCCTCCTTGTTTAGTTTCTTTAGGGGTATAGTTTTTAGTATGTTTATCTTAGTACCCTAGGAAAGATGCTCAGTCCTCATTCAGAAGGACAAATGTGATAGACATCAGAAGCAGGAGAAAACAGGTAACAGGACAGGAGCATGCCACCCACTGCCTCTGAAAGACTCCACTGATCCAGGTATGGAAGTAGAGGTTAAGACTCATAGCCAAACTTTGAGCAGAATGAATGGAATTGTATAGAAGAAAGGGAGATAGAAAGACCTGGAAGGGTCAGCACCTCCAAAAGGAGACCAACAGAGCCAAAACAAACAAACAAAAACAAAAACAAAATTGGTCCTAAAGAGACTGATACCCCAACCAAGGAACATGCATGGAGAGGACCTAAAACCCTGGCTTACATGTAGCCCATAGACTCAGTCTCCAAGTGGGTTCCCTAGTAAGGAGAGTAGGGGCTGTCTCTGGAATGAACTCATTGACAGGTTCTCTGATCACCTCCCACTGGGGATGCAGCCTTGCCAGACCACAGCAGAAGACAATGCAGCCAGTCTTTATGAGATCTGCTAGGCTAGGGTCATATAGAAGGTGAGGAGTTCCTCCCCTCTTAGTGGAGTAGGGGAGGCAAAAGGGGAGAAGAGGGAGGGAGAGTGGAATTGGGAGGAGAAGAGAGAGGGGGCTAAAGCCAGGATACAAAGTAAAGAAATTGTAATATATAATGATAATTAATCAAATATTTTAAAAGAATGGTAATTTATCACAAAAATATCCTGTGATGTTGCAGCTAGAAAGCTGAAAGTCAAGTTCATAGCTGGCATAAATGTGCAGATTTGTTTAGAAAATAAGCTTCAATTGTAAAGTGGTTTCAAAATTACCACATGGGTAATGAAAACACATCTGCTAAACAAAAGAGAAAGACCAAATCTGAGAAAGGAATTAACAAGGAAACATTAGTTTTAAAAGTTCTTTTATAATTAAACTGTGCTACAAATGAAGTGGATCTTTTCCCAACCAATCAATTCACAGCATCCATAATCATCAACTAGCAGGCACTTACTGCAGTGAAAACCAGAAATAGATCTGCTTCCGGCAATTAAAGATAAAGCAGGAGAAGGGATGGCTCAGAAGAAGTCAGGAGCCATGAGCACTACAGTCTAACATCAGGTACCAAGAAGTTAGCACTAGAGTTGATAAAAAAAAATATTGTCCGTTAATATAATGTTTGATGTGTCTTTTCCCAATATGTAGAATGAAATTTTGAAAAGAATTTCTTTGATTTTATGACATTAATGTTATTTCTTGCTCAAAAAAAAAGATCTCATTGGTAGTGATTCTTCATATATGTCTACAAAATGTAAAAAAAAAAAAAAAAAGAAATCCCAACACTCACATATCAAGACCCCATTACACTCCTGAATTTTCATTTTCTTGAATAGTCTTATATTTCTTTGCATCTAATATTATTATCTGTCTAACCCACAGAAAATATAAGACCCACAAGAAAAAATATTTGTCTCTCTTATTCTCTCATATTACTGCAAAGAATACATGGAATACAGTTGGCACTTATTAAAAATTTATCACTAAGAAAAATAGTATAAAAATTTGTTTAAAATGTTTGCTGCATTAGAAAGAGAGACTTCTTTTCATCTCATGAGTCTCTAAAATCCATATCTCTTAGGTAGACCCTGATGGTAGATTATAGACAGAGAGATGCATGATGATAGATATATGATAAAAATATGATAGATAGAGGTAGATGATAGATTGATAGATAGTAGATAGATAGATAGAAACAAATGATTAAAATATCCTTATAAATAAGAAAATAAATTATATTTTTCCTATACAAGTTCATATTTTATTGATAGAATAAGTTTGTTTCTCATTTACAAATCTGTATACCTGCTGTTATTATTTATTACTCTCTTCACACTGTGTATGAGAATTCAATTTTCTTTGTATGCTTGTAAGAGAAGCTTAGGACACTCATTTCCTAAGTACTTTTCTTTACTAATTTTAATTTTATCAACATTGTTTGCATCATTTACAATTTGAGACATAGAAGAAAGGGAGAACAGCAAAAGAGATACCTTAATAGCATTATAAAATGTATCTCTATTTTTTATCTTTAATCAACATTTTAAAATTGAACATTTCTGAAAAATAATGAGTTTCTTGTCTTAGTAAGGCCCAAATTACGCCATGAGCAAAAGGGGGATCTTTTTTAAAAACATAAATTTGACCAATTAAATTACTTCCACACTCATAACCATGTGACTAAACTTTTATTATTCTTCGTGTAGAGTAATATTTTCAACAGCACCAGCAACATCCACTAGGTCAAGTCCCATCAGCAACAATGGTGGACTACTCACTGAACTCTCCCCTCTGTCTTCTTTCCATTTCTGGATTCTCCATTTTTCTTGAAAGGCCAGGAATTCAATCACTATCTTCCATTTTTAAGATTCTTCTTAATCCTGCTTCATTATAAACCTCCCTGGATTTTGTGATCTTAGCTCAGGAATGATTTTCTTTGGAAATTTATTTTTCAAAATTCTCATTTAAAGGCAGGCAAATTGTTACAGTTCTGGGAAATATTTGTTTCTCTGCTTTTCTTTGCTTCTTTTCTTTCTTTTTTTTTTCTTCTTGAGTAATCATGAACTCACTCACCTTTTCTTTCACTAATCTTATCTTTGCAACTGTCACTGGCAGAAAAGGGCACTTTGGCTCAACTCTGTTTCATTCCCTCAAGAACAATTCCCGACACAGGAAATAAAAACACACTGATAGTTGCAGAATAAATGAAGGCAGATCATTATCAACCCATTAGACTTACTAGCAAGTAGACATCAACAAGTCTATGCATTGACCTTTCACCCAATGGAGCAATAATTACAACATTTTACTTGTAACATTTTAATTATAACTTGTTTATGGCTATCCCTTATAAGTGCACCTATACGTTCTTAAAAAATAATAAATGTAAAAGTTAAGTCAAACACAGAAAGGAGTCAACATGTGCCTAAAAATCCTCATGTTAGCATGTACATAGACATCTGTATTTCTCAAGGAAATAATTTTATAATAACACATTAGTAATAATAAAGAAATAAGTAAAAGTGGAAACACTGGCAAATGTGAAAACAACTCTGAAGCAGACATTTCTGGTTTCTTTGGGAGCTCAGTTGTGTCATATAAATATGGTTTTTGTTTTGGTCCCCAGTTTGGGATAAGTGAATGCTTCCCACACACACACACACACACACACACACACACAGAAAATAGTCCCTGAGGAAAACAACTCCATGAAAAGGCACATGATGTTTTTGAGAGGCATGGCTTTCATGAGCTGGAAAACATCCTCATATAGATTCTGAGAAGGAATAAATAGAAGCCCACAGACAGTGAGACAAGGCATTTTGCATCTCTACACTTTGAAAGGCATTTTGCATCTCTACACTTTGAAAGGGTTCTGATCACTTTGCTGGTTTTCTCAGAAAGAAAGGCTCCAGGGAACTTTTAATGTTGCTTTGGCAGAGTCTTTCTGTTTCGGTGCCCTTTGGGTGGAGTCTAGCCACATTTGCTGAGTGGTACCACCTCTGTTACTGTTGCTGGCTGTTTGCTGCCACTGATGTAGCTTGCTGCTTTGCTGTATGACTGGATTGCTGGTATCCTGAAAACTGAAGAGTGGTATATTCCCCAAAGAAGCCAACAACCCTAATCAGCAGGAAGTAAGTTAAAAAGGCCTACAGTCCTTTCCCTACTTATCTCCTTCCTAAGGTCAGGGGAACTGGAAAGGGGGTAGAGGCATTTAAGAACCTTAAATAAAGTAGGTGTTTGAAAAATATAAGCCTACAGAACTCATTAAGACTATAATGGTCATTTCTAGAAAATATTTTTAATGCATTTATTTATTTTACATCCTGATAGCAGTCTCCCCCTTCTCGCCTCCCAGTGCCCCCTTCACACACCCAACTCTCCATACTCCCTCTCTTTGTCCTCAGCAAAAAGAGAGCTCTCCCATGGGTACTAACCCACCCTGGAATATTAAGTCACTGCAGAACTAGGTGCATTCTCTTCCACTGAAGCCAGACAAAGCAAGCCAGTCAGAGGAATGGGATTCAAAGTGAGGTGGCAGAGTCAGAGACGGACCCCACTTCAATTTCTGGACACGCACATGAAGATCAAGCTATACATCTGCTCATATGTGCAGGGTCCTAGGACCAGTATTTGGTGGTTCAGTCTCTGTGAGCCCCCATGAGTCTAGGTTAGTTATTCTGAGGTCTTTATGTGGTGTCCTTTACCCCTCCTGCTCTGTCAATCGTTCACCCACTCCCCAAGCTCTGTCTAATGTTTGGGTGAGGGTCTTTACATGTGTTTCCATCAGCTGCTGGGTGAAGACTCTCAGAGGAGTTATGCTAGGCTCCTGTCTAAAAGCATAGCAGAGTAACATTAATACTGTCAAATATTGGTTCTCTCACAAGGGATGGGTCTCAAATAGTACAAATCTTTGGTTGGCCGTTCCCTCAGACTTTGCTCCATCCTTGTACCTGTTAGAGACGGCTGTTTGGGTCAAAATCTGGCATTACCAGATAGCAGCTGAGCTCGTTGCTAAAACGAGGAGCTCCCTTCCTCAGCTGGGTTCCCTTTCTACCTGATCTGGGGAAACTCCCGATCCTCTAAGGAGTGGCAAACAGACCTCAAGGGGATTACAAGCTTAGCCTTTTTCCAATAAGAAACCTGGAAATGCCCTCCTCCATGCTAAGGAGATGTCTTGATACCTTAGCTTTCAACCAATGACTTATTACAGTACCTGGAGATCTTCCCCTACCGCACCTCCACCCACTGTCTATAGGATAATGAAGTACTGAGCTGCCCCCCCCCTTCTTATGCTAAGACTGTGCTGCTGCGTATAAATGAAACATCCCTGGCACTTCTACCCCACCGAATCAAACATATTCACCCCCGAAACTCCTCCCACTGCCCAAGGTTTATAATTTCCTGATTCGTGATCTCACTCCACTCCACTTCATATCCTCCGCTGCTGGGAGTCTCAGCTTGGGTGAACCGTGAAGACTTCCTAGGGCCTCCCTTATCCCAGGTGGCTGCATCAGGAACAGTCAACAAATGTGAGAATGGAACCTGTCTAACAGTGAGCCCATACGGCAGTAGCACCCTTGGTGGCAGCCTCATCAAGGCAGGAGCTTGCAACCTAAGCAAGCCTGGTTTGGCAGGTAAAATCGAAGGTTCAGTGACAACATGACTGCCAAATTTGCCCAAGCCAAGTTGAAATCACTTGGCCTGGCTCGGTTGGAGGTCCAAGCTCCCTGCTGCAACCTGGCCTGGGGCTGGCAGCTTAGCTCAAGAGCTGTAGCCTTCCATTGCTAGGCGCTGGTGCTGCTACATTAAAAGAGCTATGATACTTGCTGCAAAGAAAATCCCTTTCTCCCACAGTCTTGGCTGGACCTTAGATCTTGAGACAAGGAAGTCTCCTTCTGTGTCCTAGTTTTCTAGGAGACGCAGAAGAACAGTCCCTGAACATCTTGTAGGATGGACAAATTTTTGGTAAAAGGTTTTGTGGGTGGGTTGGTGTTCTTATCCCTCCACTGGAAGTCCTGCCTCGATACAGGAGGTGGCCACTTCAGGCTCCATATCTACCGCTGCTAGGAGTCTCAGGTTGCGTGACCCACAGAGATTTCCTCAGGGCTCCCTTATCCCAGGTCTCCGGTCTATCCCAGAGACACCCCAGGATGTCTGTTTCACCAACCCTACATCTGACAGACGGCTAATATCCAAACTATATAAAGAACTCAAGAAATGGGAAGGAGGGGTAGGATTGGGAGGAAATGAGGGAGGGGGCTACAGCTGGAGTACAAAGTAAATAAACTGTAATTAACATAAAAAATTAAAATTAATTTTTTTAAAAAGAACTCAAGAAATTAAACACCAACAAACCAAACACCCCAATTAAAAAATGGGGAACAGAGTTAAACAGAGAATTCTTAAAAGAGGAATATCTGAAATGTTCAACATTCTTGGTCATCAGGAAAATGGAAATTAAAATGACTTTGAGAGTCATCCAAAACCCACCAGAATGGCTAAGATCAAAAACATCACTTGCTGGCGAGGATATGGGCAACCCTCCATTGCTGCTGGGAGTACAAACTTGCAAGATCACTATGAAAATCAATCTGGAGGTTTCTCAGAAAATTAGGAATAGATCTACTCAAGACCCAGCTATACTACTCCTGGGCACATACCCAAAAGATGTGCTAAACTATGTTCATAGCAGCTTTATTTATAACAGCCAGAGGATGGAAACAACCTAGATGTCCCTCAACCAAAGAATGGATAAAGAAAATGTGGCACAGAATTATCATCATGGATTGCTGCAGCCATGAATCATCTGAAGGAATGGGCGGGCATGGGAGCATTAGCAGGCCTTCTGGTGTTGGTCGCCTTGGTTTGCCTGTGGTGTATATGCAAGATTAGAGTCTCACAACAGCGTAATGCAGCCATGATCATTCAGGCCTTTACAGCCATTGAAGCAGGACAGTCTCCCCAAGCATGGTTGGCTACCATAAAAAGCTAAAATGTTATGCTCAGGATGCCAGGCTAAGCACTGCACTCAGGGTCAGCTGCTTTCGACCCAGAGAAGAGCATGTCTGATTGCATGCTGGTTGATGCCCCAGGTCCCGCCTCTGAGAAAAAGGTATTGGATGGGTCTCATGCTCTTTGGGTGGATGACACCTAAATGAACATTGGTACAAAGTCCCAATTTATTTCTAATATCAGAGATCAGACCTCTACTCTTGCCTGACGCATCTAAAACAAAAAGGGGGGAACTGTAGAGAGCTGCGTAATGCCGCGCCTTAAAGATGGAGCTGGTTTCCACCTTCCACCTTCCCGATGGTGAGTGCTCTCTGTCACAAACAACTCCATATTTGGCTAACGCTGAGGATCTGGCTTGCTTCCGTGTATGTGGACCTATCTGCATTGCCCACGTGGCACGCTGGGGTTGGCTACCCAGAGGCTATTTAAGCTGTGGGCTGGCTTTCCCCAGGGTCAGAAGATTGCTCAAGGTTCCTGAATAAACTGCATTGAGAAGAAAAAAAAAAGAAAGAAAGAAAGAAAATGTGGCATATTCACATAAGGGAATACTCAGCTAATAAAAAGAAAGACATTTTACAATTTGTAGGCAAATGGATGGAACTAGAAAAAATATCATCCTGAGTGAGGTAACACAGAACCAGAAAGAAAGGGATGGTTTGTACTCACTTATAAGTGGATATCAGCCATAAAGTGCAGGATAACCATGCTATAATCTACAGATCCAAAATGCCAAGTAAGGAGGGGCAAGGGGAATATTTGACTCTCACTCAGAAGGAGAAATAAACTAAGCACTGGAAGTGGATTGAGGGAGTGAACTGGATGGGAGAGGGGATGGGAAGGGGAGAAGGAATGTGGCTTAGAAGTAGGGAGAAAGGGGGAGAGACTACTGGGTTAGAAAAGAATTGCTATTCCATAAGGAAATGCCCTGGTGCTGTGAAAAGTTTTACGCTTCATGACACAGAAGTTATAAGGAATCAATCAGTACCCAAAGTCTAATCGCATCAGCTCTCCAATGCAAGGGGTGCCACCAGATGATGAATGAAGCGTCTGTTCAGAAACAGAAACTTTAAAAAATAAAGGAAGAGGAAGCAAAGAGTTCAGACATTAATATAGGTCTGTCTCTCCCTTGAAATTTCTAAGAATACTTTTAAATATAAAAGTTTTCACACCTAACTTTTATCATACTTTTATGTAAAATTGAACCTAGAAAAAAAGTAAAATCATCAAAACTTATTCAAACAAATAGAGATATACATTTAAAGTGACTGGACATGGACTCATAAAGTGACTAGATATGGACTCAGGATTTTTTTCACTTTTTAAAAATTTAGATATATGTATGTGTATATATATATATATATATATATATATTACCTTTTTATTTTATTTTCATTAATTACAGTTTATTCACTTTGTATCCCAGCTGTAGCCCCATCCTCTCTCCCCTCCCAGTCCCCCCTCCCTCAATCAACTCCTTCCATGTCCCTCCCCAAGTTCACTGATAGGGGAGGTCCTACTCCCCTTCCTTCTGACCCTTGACTATCAGGTCTCCTCAGGGCTGGCTGCTTTGTTTTCCTCTGTGGCCTAGTAAGGCTATTCCCTGCTTAGGGGGAGATGATCAAAGAGCTAGCCACTGAGTTATGTCAGAGACAGTTCCTGTTCTCATTACTAGGGAACCCACTTGGACAAAACTGCCAGGGGCTACATCTGTACAGGGGTTCTAGGGGTTCTAGGTTATCTCCATGCATGGCCCTTGGTTGGAGTAGGAGGCTCATAAAAGATTCCTGTGCCCAGAATTTTTTGATCTGTTGCTCTCCTTGTGGAGCTCCTGTCTCCACCAGGTCTTACTATTTCCCACTTCTTTCCTAAGATTCCCTGCACTCTGCCCAAAGTTTGGCTATGAGTCTCAGCATCTCCTTTGATTCCTTGCTGGGTAATGTCTTTCAACAACCCTCTGTGGTAGGCTCCTGTTCTGTTGCCTGTTTTCACCTTCTTCTGATGTCCACCAACTTTGCTTTTCTGCATGAGGATTGATCATCTTACCCAGGGTCCTCCTCCTTGTTAGCTTCTTCAGGTGTACAGATTTAAGTGTTTTTATCCTATATTATCTGTCTAATATCCACATATAAATGAGTATATACAATGTGTGTCTTTATAATTCTGGGATAACTCACTCAGGATGATCTTTTATAGTTCCCATGATTTGCCTACAAATTTCATGATTTCCTTGTTTTTAACTGCAGAGTAGTATTCCATTGTGTAAATGTACCACAATTTCAGTATCCATTCCTCAGTTGAGGGACATTGGGTTGTTTCCAGCTTCTTCCTATTACAAATAAAGCTGCTTCAAACATGGTTGAACAAATACCTTTGTTGTATACTTGAGCATATTTTGGATATATGCCTAGGAGTGGTATAGCTGGATCTTGAGGAGGCGCTATTCCTAATTGTCTGAGAAAGCACCAAAGTGGTTGTAGAAGTTAACATTCCCACAAAAAAAAAAAAGAGGTTTCCCCTTTTTCCACATCTTTGCCACTTTGCCAGCATGGGTTGTCACTTGAGTTTTTGATTTTAGCTATTCTGATGGGTATAAGGTGAAATCTCAGAGTCATTTTGATTTGCATTTCCCTGATGGCCAGGGATGTTGAGCATTTCTTTAAGTCTTTCTCTACCATTCGATATTTATCTACAGAGAATTCTCTGTTTAGCTCTTTGCCCCATTTTTAAATTGAATTACTTGATTTTTTTTCTGTTTAACTTCCTGAGTTCTTTATATATTCTGGATATTGGCCCTCTGTCAGATATAGGCTTGGTGAAGATCCTTTTACAGGATCTGTAGGCTATCATTTTGTTCTGATGACAGTGTCCTTTGCTTTACTGAAGCTTTTCAGTTTTATTAGGTCCCATTTATTGATTGTTGCTCTTAGAGTCTGTGTTGTTGGTGTTCTGTTAAGGAAGTTGTCTCCTGTGCCAATGAGTTCAAGGCTCTTTCCCACTTTTTCTTCTAAGAGGTATAGTGTGTCTGCTTTTATGTTGAGGTCTTTGATCCACTTGGACTTTGGTTTTGTGCAAGGTGATAAATATGGATCTATTCGTATTTTTCTACAAGTAGACATCCAGTTAGAACAGCACCACTTGTTGAAGATGCTATCTTTTTTCCATTGTATGGTTCTGGATTCTTACTCAAAAATCAGGTGTCCATAAGTGTGTGGGTTTATTTCTGGGTCTTTTATTCGATTCCATTGATCCACCATTCTGTTTCTATGCCAATACCATGCACTTTTTATTACTTTTGCTCTGTAGTACAGCTTTAGATCAGGGATGAGATACCTCCAGACTATCTGTTGTTGTACAGGATTGTTTTAACAATTTTGGGTTTTTTGTTTTTCCATATCAAGTTGAGAATTTTTCTTTCAAGGTCTGTAAAGAATTGTGTTAGTATTTTGATGGGAATTACATTAAATCTGTAGACTGCTTTTGGAAGGATGGCCATTTTCTCTCTTAATCTTATCAATCCATGAGCATGGAAGATCTTTCTTCAGAGACTTGAAGTTTTTTTTTTTTGTTTGTTTGTTTGTTTTTTTTTTTCAAACAGGTCATTCACTTGCTTGGTTAGGGTCACACCAAGTTACTTCTGTTATTAGTGGCTATTGTAAAAGTGTTGTTTCCCTAATATCTCTCTCAGCCCTTTTGTCGTTGGTATACAGGAGGGCTACTGATTTTTTTTTTTTGAGTTAGTTTTTATCCAGCCACTTTGCTGAAGGTGTTAACCAGAGAAGAAGTTATCTAGTTGAATTTTTGGGGTTGCTCATGTAAACTATCATATCATCTGCAAATAGTAATGCTCTGATTTCTTCCTGTCCGATTTGTATCTACTTGATCTCCTTTAATTGTCTTATTGCCCTAGCTAGGACTTCAAGTACATGGTGAAGAGATATGGAGAGTGTGAGCAGCCTTG
>REGO01001384.1:50799-62786 GCA_010120015.1 Rhombomys opimus | reverse complement strand
AGTTGATTATTTCCAATCATCTACTTCTCTTGGGTGTGTCTTTTTCTTTTTTTTTCTAGGACTTTTAGATTTGTCCTTAAATTGCTTCTATGAGATATCTTGAACTTCCTTCTGGAGGTACTTAGTGCTATGAACTTTCCTGTTAGCACTGCTTTCATTGTGTCCCATAGGATTGGGTAAATTGTGCCTTCATTTTCATTGAATTTTAGGAAGTCTCTAATTTCTTTTTTTATTTCTTTCCTGATGAAGCTGTCATTGAATAGTGAGTTGCTCAGTTTCCATGTTTATGTAGGCTTTTTGTTATTTCTGTTGTTGTTGAGGTCTAGTTTTAGGTCACAGTGGTCTGATAGGATACAAGATATTATTTCAATCTTCTGGGATCTGTTGAGGCTTGCTTTGTGCCCAACCATATGATCTATTTTTGAGAAGGTTCTGGGAGGAGGTAAAAAGAAGCTATACACTTTTGAGTTTAGGTGAAAAGTTCTGTAGACAACTATTAGGTCCATTTGATTTAGGACCTCTGTAAGTCTCATTATTTCCCTGTTTAGCTTCTGTCTAAATGATCTGTTCCTTGGTGAGAATGGAGTGTTGAAGTTTCCCACTATTACGGTGTTGGGATCAATGTGTGATTTAAGCTTTAATAATGTTTCATTTACAAATGTAGGTGCTCTTGTATTTGGGGCATAGATGTTCAGGATTGTGATGTCCCCCTGGTGAATTTTTTCTTTGATGATAATGAAATGCCCCTCCTCATCTTTTTTGATTAATTTTAGTTGAAAGTCTATTTTATTTGCTTTTAGGATAGCTACCTCATCTTGTCTTATGGCTCCATTTTATTGAAAAACATTTTTCCAGCCCATTACTCTGAGGTAGTGTTTTTCTTTATTGCAGAGGTGTCTTTCTTTGATGCATTAGAATGTTGGATCCTGTTTCCACAACCATTCTGTTAGTCTGTGTCTTTTTATTAGAGTTGAATCCATTGATGTTGATAGATAATATTGGCCAATGAATGTTAGTTCCTTTTATTGTGGAGTTGGTGGTGTTACTGTGTTTCAATGATTGTTTTCTTTTAATTCTTTTTATGAAGTTATCTATAATCTGTGTTTTCTTGGGTGTAGTTGATTTCATTGGATTGTAGTTTTCCTTCTAGTATCTTCTGTAGGCCTAGTTGCTGTGTACATACTGTTTAGTTTTGCCATAGAATATTTTGTTTTCTCCATCTATGTTGATTGAAAGCTTTGCTGGGTATAGTAGTCTGTGTTGGCATCCATGGACTCTTAAAGTCTGCATGACATCTGCCCAGGCCCTTCTGGCTTTCATAGTTTCTGTTGAGAAGTCTGGTGTGATTCCAATAGGTCTACCTTTATATGTTACTTGGCCTTTTTTCCTTGCTGCTTTAAATATGTTTTCTTTGTTCTGTAGATTTAGTGTTTTGACTATTACGTGATATAGAAATTTCTTTTCTGGTCTAGTCTTTTTGGTGTTCTGTAGGCCTCTTGTATGTTTATGGACATCTCTTTCTTTAAGTTGGGAAAATTTTTCTCCTATGATTTTCTTGAAAATAATTTCTGAGCCTTGGAGCCTGGAATCTTCTTTTTTGTCTATTCCTATTGTTCTTAGATTTTGTCTTTTTATGGCGTCCTTGATTTCTTGGATGTTTTGTGTTTGGAACTTTTCCAATTTTATTTTTTCTTTGAGAGATGTATCCATTTATGCAATTGTATCTTCAGAGCCTGAGATTCTCTGTTCCATTTCTTGTATTATATATTGGTGATGCTTACCTTTGTGGTTCCTGATCTTTTCTCTTAGTTCTCCAGCTCCAGAGTTTTCTCTGTGTTTTCTTTATTGATTCTAATTTTGTTTTCATGTCTTGCACCATTTCCTTCATGTGTTTGAATGTGGATTCCTGTCTTTCCATGATGGCCTCTAATTTTTGTTTGTTTCCTCTCTATATGCCAGTACTTGTGCCTCTATTTGTTTGGCTGTATTTGCCTGTGTTTCTTCGAGAGCATTGTTCATTTCCTCTTTATGTGCTTCTAATAACTGGATAAGTATAGTTGCAAATTCATTTTCCTGTGTTTCCAATGGATTAAAATATTTATTGATTTGGGAGTTGCTGGTGAAGCCATAATGTCCTGATTTTTGTTGGATATATTCTTATGGTGACCTCTAGCCATCTGCTTATCTGTAAACTTCGCTGTTTATTGCTGGAGTCTGTACTTCAGACTGGGTCCGTCTGTCTCTGGTGTCTGGAGTATTCTTTAGGAAGGTGAAAGAGGTCCACTGGTTTGAGAATGGGTGTTGGTGTTTCAGTTGTAGCTAAGGGAGGAAGGTTGCAGGTGCATATGTGCAAGCGTGGGCATGTGAGTGGCAGTGTGCCTTGAAGGAGAGGGTGCTAGAGTTTGTAGATGCCTGAAAGGTGGCACTTAAGTGTGAGTGGGAGGTGGAGGGAGAGAAGTGGGGGTGCTGGTGCTGTTCAAGGGTGAAATTCACATGTGCTGGTGCCCTCCTGAAGACCTCAGTGGCTTACAGGCCTGTTATACTGTCCTCCTGGCGTTTGGATCTGTCTGGACTCCAGGAATTGTTTGCTTGGACTCCACTGTGGACCCAAAAGAGGAATCAATGTTGAGAACACTGTCCCTAGGATCTCTACTTTGCCCACAGTGGGTATGTGGGTGGGAGGGATCAGATGTATGGCTGAGGCTCTGCAAGCATTCACTTAAAGGTGCACTCACTTGCTTGCAGGCCTAATCGGAAAGGAGAGCCTCCTCTTCTCTACTCTCAGATCTTTGCCCATAGGACAGTGCAGGAGATTCATCAGTTCAGAGGTATCCACTGTTGGCCAGGCAGGTATGCCTCTGTAGCCTCAGTCACTGAGCCCATGGAGGATGCTGCTTGTACTAGCCGAATGACCTGACTCGTGCAGTGGCAGCTCTGGGAGGCCCGCCTTTGCTGTTTCAGTCTTTGAGCACTGAGACTTGAGTTTGGGGCAGTCACTACAGTTTCAGCCAAGCAGTCTCAGTGTTTAGGGCAGAGATCACTGCTGGCCTCCTTGCCAAGCTGGGATAACCTTGCTTGGGAAAAGGGGAAATGCAGGGGGTTGGATGTTCTCCACTGTCAGTCCCTGGAGATGTCCACAGATGACCTGGATGCAAACTGTGCCAGCTCACATGCTGTCCCCTCTCACCTGGAAGCTTCAGTGTGGATGTTCTGGCTTCAGATGCCCCTCCGCTCACCAATTTCAGAGGTTTGGATCCTGTGCTCCTCAGATACTGTGTATGCTGGTCACCACCATCTTGAAACCTCCTGGACTCAGGATTTTATCTTTGACCTAATGTGAGTCCTTTCTAAAATAACTTAATCTCAGTTTTAAAGCACACTCTTTAATAATCAAAATTAAATGAGAAACATGTCAATGATGATTCTTATACTGCTTAATGTATTCTGGAGAGGGAAGCAGAAAGAGAAAATGAACCAGGAGATTTAAAGGCAGCAGTGGTGCGGCGTGCTGAGTAGACATTCTGTGTCTCCCTAACCTACCCAATGATGCATGGAGTTCCTTAAAAAGTGGTGGAGGGGCTTCACTCTATAACGTTCTAATTCACACACAAATCTTCTGAGAGGTGACACAGAGCACTTTACCCTAAAACGCATCAAGATCTCATGGAGAATTTTGTTAGAAAATAAATTTTGACAGAACTGAGAAGCCTAGAGTAGTATGTCCTTAAGAATGGAGAAAATAAAAATATACAACTTACAACAGCAAAATCATTTTCCCGTGCTGTACATTTCTTCATGGAGCTGCCCTATGGTTGTGGGGGTGGAGGAGCAGGGGAGGACAGTTACAAGTGCTTCAATTGCTAAGAAGCAGAGCCTCGCCTCAATCCTAAAGGAATGAACATGTATAATTATGTTGCTTAGGATTGCAGATGGTTGAAAAACCTATTTACGTCTTGGGACTGCTGTTTGCCCCTTAACATGTACCAAAGAGTACCCATGTGATAATAAAACAGCAAGAGGAACTGTGAAGTAGTAGAACTATTTCTTGGTAAGCATGTGTAGCACCTTTTAGCACTGTGGAATTTGCTGGCATGGATGAAGTTTCCCAGTCAGTACCAGTTTAATTTCTCCATGTTTTAAGACTCGAGTGTGGCAGTAGGGTCTGACCATGTTTTGGAGAGTAAACAAGAGTGTTGATGACATCTTTTAATGTTTGAGGGTCTATGAGGCCACACTGGCCAACAAGTTTTAAAGAAGTATCCCATTTCCGGTATTGGGTTTTTTGTTATTCTGTAACATTTAATATGAACACTGACATCACGTTATAGACTAACTCTGCTGCACTTTTCTTACTTGTATGTATATGTACATATTTTAGGAGCCTCCTATATTACAGGGTTTCCGCGTAACTTTTGTAAAGGTCTTAAATCTTAGTTATTCCTCCTTATATTCTTTCTTCTACCTTGCCCTCTCCCACAATTTATGCATTCTTGTTTCATAATCCCCATTACTCCCTTCATACCATGACATTCTATTTTGTCTCATTTGAAAAGTTCCTTCACCATTGTTCCCAGCCAATTTCCTGACTCTATGAGTATTCTAAATGAAACACAAATTATTTAAAGATCCAAAGCTCTCATCCACATATAAGAGAAGATATGCGACTTATCTTTCTGGGTCTGTGAACCTCACTCAGAAGGATTGTTTCCAGGATGTATTAGTTACTTATCTGTTAATGTGATAAAATACTGTAACCAAAGTAACTTATAGAATAAAAAAACCTGTGGGACTTATTGTTCCAAAGGGATAAATGCTCATCATGGCAGCAGGCAGCAGACATGAGAGCAAGAGCAGGAAGGTGAAAGCCCACATCTTCAAACTTAAGTAGAACCAGAAAGAATGAACTGGTAATTGCAGGAGAATTTTAATTTTCAAAGTGAGCCCCCAATGACAGCTTTTCTTCAGCAAGGCTGTCTCTTAAAACTCCCCAAAAAACATCATTGACTGGGAACCAGACTTTTGGGGGTACATCACTTATTTAAGCCACCACGTAATTAATCTGTTAACATAGGAATTTCACAATTTTGTTTTTCTTAAACACGGAAAATATTCCATCATACAAATGTACAACAATTACACTATCCATTCAATGAGTTGGATAGACGTCTGGGCTACTTCCATTTCCTGGGTGTTGTAATACAATAGCAATGAACACAGATGAGCCAATATCACCCTAGTAGGATGTAGAGTTATTTGGGCATGTGCCCATGAATGGTATAGCTGAGCATATGGTGTATCAACTTCCAGCTTTTGGAGGAACCTTCACATGTATTTCTACAGCAGCTGAATCAGTTTGCAGTCCTGCTGAGAATGAAAAAATGCTCCCATTTCCTGACTTATAGCTGTTTTTCTTGTTGTTGTTGGCCTGGCTGAAAACCAAACAGAAATGAACAGTACCTATGAACACTTAGGTCAATTTTCTAAAAGTCTTTTGCAAAATACTGTGTATTTGCAAAATACTGTGTATTTCTGATGACTTAAATTGTGTGTCTTAAAGTGGCTGTTGGACTTTTGACACCTTCCAATGTAGTGCACAGACAGAAACCTTTGCCTGTTTAACAGTCCAATGACCTTCTAAAGATTTTGAAATCCCAAGTCCTGTCAGCAGTGACCCTCCTAGTTAGCATGGTGTTGAGAAAACAGTATTAGACTGGGCGAGGAAGAAGAAAGGTGCAAAGAAAGAAACAAAAGAACAGTGAACCCCAAAATCTGTAAACTCTAGCAAGCTGAAAGGCAAGTCTTTGTTGGGATCTCTACTGAATGCCTTCACTAAGTATTTTCTTAATAGTTAAGAGTGTGTGAAGGGTATAAAGACTCTAGAATGCTTTTTGGAATTTAGGTCTCACACCTATATCCGCACATACATACAGATACATACCTGATGATCAAGACAGTAAATTTTAAAGACTCTAAAAATCATTTAGCTACCACCTCTCTTTCAACATAGAAGTGAATTTTTAAAACATTTAACTAAATAAAATTTACCTGAGGATATTCTGATGACAATATACCTTTACTTCCTTCAATAATATTTAGATAGGAAGTGTCCACTGTATAACAAAAGTTTGTTGGTTGTAATTTAAAATGGGCCTTTTCTGTCCAGTTTGACCACTTGAATATTCAGTTTGAATAATTCAATACTCTTATACTTTTGGAGGCATGTATGCATACCTTCTGTTAATTTAATCAAGGACAGTCCACGGCTTTACATTGGTTGGAGGTCACAACTTCTTATGACTGCATATTTGTAGACCTGTGACAGTTTTGATCTCTATCACCATTCCTCTTCATTATAGACCTGTGACAGTTTTGATCTCTATCACCATTCCTCTTCATTGAACGTTCACCTGGACAGTTTGCAGGAGGAAGTGGAGCAATGGCGAACATTCTTGAGCTCTGAATGTTTTCGCTACAGTTTTGTCAAACACTTTTTTTTTTCTTCTGGGTGCTCTACTTGCAAAAAAAGAAAATGGTGAGTGAAAATTTTTTGTTCTTTATATGCAACATGGAAAAAGGGAACAACAAAGATCTCCCACAGACTGGTCATTGCTTGTTCCAGGGAGATTTTTGAAAAGAATTTAAATTTTCATGATCTGAAACGCTGGTGACTAAGATTTGCTGAGTTGCACACTGCATGTTTCCACAGCCAGACTGCGGAGGCGGGCTTCCTGGGTCTGGGCTCACAGCCACTCTGGTCGGCTGCCATACCTGGCAGAATAAACCCGAGACATGGGGCTTCCCAGCAGCCTTTCTGTCTTTCTACAAGTCTGCAACTGAACACGCGAACAGGATTTCTTGTGAAATGTCGGACCTGCAGAGAGCCACTTCTTAGTACATGTTACAACAACCTGCTGGCTGTTCTAGTTCCAACTCCTGGGGAGACAGAAGAGAAAATGGAAATTATCATTTTTTTTTGTATTGTCCATTTAGTCCCATTTTTGCGTGTGTAATAAAAACACAACTCTGTGCAAATCCTTAAAATGTCACCTAATTCTCCAGCAATCCCTGCCTCCCAACCTGACTGGATTTTGTTAGTAAAGAAGGTTGTATGCCTCTAACAATATTTGCACATCAAAAGCATGATTAGCTCTTTCAGGACTGATAGTTAATAGGGCTTCCAAATGTGTGTAATTGCTACAGAGTAGAATTTGGCCAAGAACTGAGCTGGTAAGATAATAAAGATCACCAAACAAGGTCATCAGGGTACATCATAGTTTCATTGGAATTTGAACGATTTAATATGATTGATCAAAATCATTCTCATTAACTGCCAGTCAGTCTCTGTGACTTCTTTCTTTCTTTCTTTCTTTCTTTCTTTCTTTCTTTCTTTCTTTCTTTCTTTCTTTCTAATCTGCAAATATAAAACAGTAAAGTAAAACGGAGTACGGGAAATAGCAGGTTGTAGCAAAATTAGGAAAGGTCACCAGAGTCTTCGCATGCACGATTTTGCGGCAATGTAGCAGAAAGGGCTGTGCACGCCCTTGCAGATGCTGCGATCTGCAGAGATGTCCCTGATCCCCTACTAGAAGACACGTTTCATATTTTATGCCTCCTTAGCCCTTGCAATAGTGGAAAACCCCTAATGTAATGGAACAGATGAGGAACTGATTGTTTTTGAAGAACAGTTTGGTTCTTGGACATTATTTTCTGTTGCAAAACAAGAATTAAATTGGTGCCATTACATTCTTTTCGCCTAACCCAAAGGAAAGTACAGTAGATTTGAACTGTGAAACATGCTAACACATCTGTACCCATCAACGCTTCACAAAAGACATACATAGCTTTTTGGCAGCTACTTGGTGTTCATATGTAATTCTTTGACCAGCAGGAAAGATGACCATAGAATCTAATTAAAATCCATACATTTTCCCCCTTACCAAACTGATGTTTAAAATTTTACACTGTACCATTACAGTATTTCCCACGTCTGAGCATAGCAGGAATGGATAAAACAGCTGAAATGAGTTGAAGGTCAAAGCATGCCAGCTTCTGATTGTCTGAATTTGCCTCTAGCTTTTTCTTACTTTCCTTGCTCAATGTACTGAGTCTCCTGTCTCTGGACTGACGTTAGAAAATTACACAGATCGAGATCAGTCTCAGATAATTAGAGACACTCAGTTCTGAGCAGGTTATGCTTCCCAGAATATATAACCTACATCTCTCCTCATTTCTAACAAGGTTGAAAAGGCAGTGTGCTTCGCAAGGGAAAATTAGTTTTAGTCATTCATAATTAGTAGAACACACACACTCCACATTACGTGTATGCTTTTGCTTATGTGTGTGTGTTTGTATTCATTACCTTTGTCTACAGTGTAAACATTGCAGGTGTATGCGGTGCAGGTGTGTACAGTGTATACATTACAGATGTACAGAATGCACACATAACAGGTGCATACAATGTGTACATTTTAACCCATAAATTTATATAATGATGTATGAAGAGCTCTAACCTTTGGAATAAAGAACACTAAATAATAGTCATACATGACATTAACTATTTTATCTTTTTCTTTAGATTTTCTTTTTATTTTCTTTTTCTCTCACAAATTGGATAATTTAAATCTTTTCCATGGAAAGTTTCCACTCAAGACTGCATCATCATTTATGGACATAGAAAATTTTCTCTAAAGTTTGAATGTTAGCAAAGTTGTCACTTAAAAAAGGAAGGCATAATTGATATATCCTGAAGTGTAAATTTTTCTGAAATAGTGGGTTTTAAAACAAATTTCGTTTCTCTTAATGGATGATGAAATTTACAATTATTTTTACAGTGTCAAAAATATTTTATGCAAAGATTCATTGTATCTCAAATTTGACAATGATATCATTGTCATTGTATCTCAAACTTTTTCAAAATGTGATCTCTAACCTTTCATTCAAAATCTAAAATGTAGGTAAGTATTAATAATAAAGAAAAATATTTTCTCAAAGAAAGATCATATAGATTGTGGAAAGAAGTTTTCAAATTAGTCTTGTAACCAAAGAACAAAAAATAAATAAATACAACCTTCTCAACCTACTGCTAAAGACATAAAATTCTATAAGGTCTAATTTTAGCTTCTTAAATCTCTACTCTTTTGTGACTATGAAAAAGCTGGTTCTATACCCAACACATGTTTGCTTTTCTTTTCAGGATATTCCCATCTTCACCTTTCACCAAACCTTATAAAAAACAATGCCCACAGCAAAATTGCTGATGCAGGTAAATTATCTGGAATGTTATGCAGAGAAGAAAAAAAGAACAAGGAATCAAAGCATACAATGAATGAAAACCGTTTCCGAAACCTCTTACTAATTTGTCCGCCACTGTAGACAAGTGGTGTTCAAATTTCACTGATATGGAAGAAACCGTCCCTACGCCTCCTTCACCTCTTGCCAAGGATGGACCCTTCATACTGAGATCAGTACTTCTCATATATCAATGCATAATTCAAAGTGAGTTTCTAAAGACAACAAACCTAGGGCACTGGGAGAAAGATGATATAGACAGCTAGGGAAAGGTGCTTTCAGAGTATGCCTCTAAACTTTTGTCACAGCAGAGGAGATCTGGTTAAAATAGTGACCTGCACAAAACGTCTTTGTAGAATGGACAATCCCAAACCACATTGTCCACACCACCTCATTCCCCTTGTTATTATTCATCAAAAGGTCCTACCATACTTATTGAGGCATGGTTGCCTATGTAATAATTCCAAATTATCATGGCAGCTGACGCTTCAAATAAATGAATTTCTTATGATGGAGTATTTTTCATTATTAAAATGCACATTAACTGTCAACATTTAATTGTGGTTGGAAACAATCTACTTATTAGTTTATCTTGCACTGTGAATCATGGTAATAGGAGAACAAATGTGTCTTCTGTAGAGTCAAGAGGTTTGTTTGATTTTTTTTTTGAGACTAATTTTAGGCAAGCTTAGAATGTTTTTTTACTTTTTTCCTTTATACATACAGTTTTTATCTCTTTTTGCCAACCATCACAATCAATATCTGCTATCAAAAATTATTGGATGTGTGGCCTTCCCCTGCACGGTGGTTTACTTGTCAGCAGTAAAACGCTTAAAGAAATCTTTCTCCAAGCAGCTATCAGTTACCAACAGCTCTTCAGCTAAGGGATGAATTTCATGCTTACCTCTTTTTTACCCGCTAAGACTTTTGTCTGCCTTGAACTTATGTGGGTAATGTGCGTGCGTATTGTTCCAACTAGAGTTCATATATGCAGTTCATACATTACACAGTTCATACATGCAGCTGTACTGTTCTGTCAGAACATTGCTTCTTCATAGTCATCCACCTCCTCTGGCTCTTACGGTCTTTCTGTCCCCGCTTCTGAAATAATTCCAGAACTGTGGGAATAGAAGATGAGATACAGATGCTACAATTAAGCCTGGTTACTCCAGAAAATCTTACTCTCTGTACCTTAGGCAATTGTGTTTCACTGAGTTTGTTACCATCTACTCCAAAGAGAAGCTTTTTTGAAGAGGGCTGAAAGAAGAATTAATTGGTAGTTCAATATAAGTTAACAATAAGTTATTATCAGTGAATTTAATACTATGACCATTTAGTAGAATAGTAATAGATTCTCCCTCAGAATTGGTAAAAATCAAATGTGTTTTTTTTAATTTGTAAATATTAGCTTTGAATATTCAGATATGTTTGTTTCACTTGATATATCCATTAAAAGTCAGAAAATTAATAAGGGGGCATGAGTGGGAATTTTCAAGATAAGGGCATAAAATCTTAAAGGGATTAATGGAAGAAGGTTAAATTGGGTCCTGGTATAGGAGGACAGGTTGGATGAGGTATAAATAACTCTAAAAACCTTTATAAAAGTCATATGGAAACCTGTCTATAAATACATAGATAGATGATTAGATAGATACATAGATAGATACATAAAAGATAGACAGACAGGTAAATACGTAGATAGATGGAAGATAGATGAAAGACAAACAGATAGGCAGACAGACAGATGAATAAAGTTGTTATGGAAAATGAGATGGGAATGCACTTACCGAACCCCACAGGCTAACCAAAATCCCATGACAGAAACTAGTTACTGGAGCTGTATGCAGTATGGCCCATAGAACCTCAAACATTTCAGGCTATTGCCAAGTCTCTATGTGACCTCCAAGAACTGGATTTAGATTTTACTGCTAAACATATTATAATAATAGAATGCTGAGATACAAAACTGGAAGTTTCATCTGCATGGGCAAGATTTCTTATTGTTAGGAGGTGCTATGTATGTTACTGGAAGAGAAAAAAAAATCATCAATTTACCAAGCTGTGAACCCCATGAACAACAATAATGATTGGCCTGACAGACATCCTCTCTTGTGTAATAGTGGCATGAACAATATATAAGCAAGTTACTTCTTGATCAAATATAAGCTCTGGCCCACTAGATTGCTAATGTTTTTATAAATAACAAGTAGTACAGTAGTGATTTCTATTTTGAGGCAATGAATACTAAGAATGTGGTTTTAGTATTTTTAAATGACTAGTTTTAAGATTAATCTATTTCTATATGCTTATAATATTAATTGAAGAAATTTACCTGTAGAATATGATCTATTAATGTCTCTCACTGGGAGTTTATGAATGTGTAACTTAGTGGCCAGAAGTAAAGAACATTTTTTAAAATTTCTGGCATGCATTTTAATACACTTGACATATTTAAAGAAATTGTATTGCTTATCTCAGAACATATCCATAATTTGTTTAAATATGCCAAAATATTACATATTCAGGTTTTTTGTATTTTTTTCTTAGAATTTTAAATATTTTAAAATTTTAAATTTTAAAATTTTATGAAATTTTAGGCTGTAGTCCTGGTAGGTGTAAGGTTACTGTGTAATTCAAATGTTGAATACTGATATGGGGGGCCATATCAAGTTGTAATCCTTGTTCTTTTTTTTTTTTTT